>VHIU01000332.1:0-12906 GCA_010577795.1 Isatis tinctoria | reverse complement strand
CTACAAACAAGGCTTTGGCGACCAGGGGAAGCAACTAAGCAATCAGGAGAAACATCTGACCATCCAGGAGAGTCAGAAATCATCTTACCATGCACCATCATTCAGAGGATCAGGCGGATTCCCTTGATTAAACACTTTCCTTTTTCGGATGCATTCACATTTGGTGTCATAACTCTCCAACGGCTATACTATCAAAGCTACAGCGACTTGAGCACGGATTTAATGCATCTAGACGTCGCAAGGCATCAATCATTCACACCGAAGTTGTCTAGACTCAAGCTCAGCTCCGCTTGCCTTATTTGGGCAGATTTATTCTTAATGACTCCAACGGCCATATTCCTTCATCTTTGCGATTTCCTTTATTCTTTTAACAATCTAGGACGTGTGTACTGAGCCTATATAAGCTCATTAGTTCTCTCATTGTAAATGACCTTTCAATCAACCAAGAAATATAAAGTTTGTTCTTCTTTTATTCAAAGAGTGTCTTTGTTTAAAAACTTGTCTTTGGATTCATTTGAGTGATTCATTTGATTGTACAGATTATAGGATTAGAATTGTTTGTGTGATTCAAGCAGGTCTAGTTCTCCAAGGATTGAGAGAGTCAATCATCCCAAGGATTGAGAGAGTCAATCACCATCCACCACCTTCCATCTCGATATCAAGCCCACTTCCGCAACAAAGCTTGTAAACTCTTGATTATCTTGTGAACATAAGTTGGAGTGATTCCAATCTTATATCAGGGACTTTATAAGAGTCCAATGCAGCTTTGCCCTTCTAGGGGTCTTGAAGCAAAACGACAATACATTGACTCTACTAGGACTTTCTATAAATGGCAACAACAGACTCGGCCATGACCAAAACAAAGACTAAGAAATTAAAATAAACCTATGCTAATAACCGAACCTGAAATAAACCAAAGACAAGAAACTAGTTAGACAATAATCGAATTGAACCGCTCACCTGGCTTGACCCTTAAGTTGGCGTGATGGTGAATAAGGAAAGTCCTTGTTGTTTGGAGAAGAGCTATTCCATTAGTTGGTCCGACTTGAATTGTATAAGCTTCCTCTTCATGGTCTTGGACCGTAGTCTTGAAGTTGTTGTCCTCCTTGTCTTGAATGCTTAGTAGAGCTTCAATAGCTTGGTTGAATTCTTCTCTTAGTACTCTAGTTCCTGACCTGGTCCGTGGTCCTTGTCTCACTATGGGTACTTGAGCTTCGATGACCTCATCACTTAGCATCTAGCTTATTACGGTTCTCCCCTGGAACTAAAACAAAAGCCACACAACCAAACACACGTAAGTGATCAAGTACTGGTTTGGTCTTAGTGAGTACCTCAAAAGGTGAAATGTCATGAAGGACTTTGGTTGGTGTTCTGTTGATCAGATAGCAAGCCGTAACCACTGCATCTCCCCAATATTTCTTTGGAACACTTGTATGAAACATCATAGAGCGAGCTACTTCCATGAGATGTCTATTCTTCTTTCAGCCACTCCATTTTGTTGTGGAGTGTAAGGACAACTAGTTTGATGAATAATCCCATTTTTGGATATGAATTGCTTGAACGCATGACTTGTATATTCACCACCATTATCTGAACGAAAAATTTTAATTTTAGCATTATAATGATTGGTGATATAAGCATGAAAACTAACAAATGCCTCAAGCACACGATCCTTAGATGGAAGCAAAGTTAACCATGTATATTTTGATTTCTCATCAATAAAAGTAACAAAGTACTTATGATTATCTCTAGATATGCATGGTGAAGTCCAAACATCTGAATGGATTAAATCAAAACAATTTTCATACAAACTAGATGATTTAGGAAAAACAGTCTTGCAATGTTTGCCAAGAATACACGCTTCACAATCCTCATTTTGAAATTGAATGCTAGGCAATAACAAGTTAAGAGCCCTATGATGAGGGTGTCCTAATCTAGCATGCCAAATCGCATTATTTGAAACAAAACAATTCAAACTCAAATCGCATGATAAAGAAGAGGGTTTAGTGTCTTCAAGAACATATAATTCCCTTTGGTGGTTCCTTGCCCAAGACACTTGCTAGTCTCAATATCCTGAAACCAAAAATCATTAGCCCCAAATATAGCATAGCAATTCAAGTCAGAAGTAGCCTTTCTAACAGATAGCAAATTCGATTTAAAAGTTGGCATATAGAAGGCTGAGGTTTCTTTATCAAACAACTTTAATCCCCAATTCCTTCTATCTTAACATTATCTCCATTTGCAATACTAACATGCCCTAAAGCTGGTTTAATATTGTTCATGAGTTTAGCATCACTAATCATATGGTGACTAGCTCCAGAATCAACTACCAATGGTTTAACACTATCCATCACCCTAGCATTGCTACAAGAAATTCCAGACTTAATTGCTAACGGTTTACTAGAGATATCTATCCAGTTAACATTGCTACAAGAGGCATGAACGCTCATGGGTTTAGCAATGTTACCAGACTCCTTAAGCGCTTTGATAAGTGCATCAAGGTCTGATTTCTTCACAACGTCTGAGGATGCAACCATTGCTCTTCCCCAGAATGAGAAGAACCACCTTGTTCTTGAGTCCCGGATTGTCCAGCTGCTGCGTGAGCCTTGTGGTTGTCTTTCCACTTACCCTGACCAGAGTTGGTATCCCACCGGTTTCCAGCTTGCCTTAGGTGAGGGTACAGCGTATAACACTTCTCCTTAACATGGCCAACCTTCTTGCAATGCTCGCAAAAGAGATGTGGATTCTTGTAGTATGACTTGTTGGCGCTTGCTTGTGAAACATTCACTTGTCTGCTTTGTTGGCCAGAACAAGTTCTCCACCTTTTCCTCCAATAAGACCGATTGAACCTTGTTCCTTTTGGATCTGAGCACACACCTCATCCAAGCTAGGAAGCTTTACACCTCTCAAGATGTGCTTAATCAAATCGTTGTAAGATGGATTCAGCACCATGAGAAGAGCAAACACCCTATCTTGCTCTCGCCTTTCGTTGAGAACACTAGCTTCAAGCGTGGGTGGTCTCAGCATTTCAAGTTCAGCCCAAAGAGATCTGAACTTGCCAAAGAACTTGTTGAACTCCATGTCTTCTTGGCTCAAATTGTTGATGGCTCTCTTAACCTCAAACACTCTAGTGAGATTAGAGACATTTCCGAACACATTCTTCAAGGTGTTCCAAAGTTCTTTTGCTCCTTCACAATAGGAGTAAGCTTCAAGAACTGATACATCCAAAGAAGCCTGAAGAATAGCTAACACGGCTTGGTCTTCTTGGAACCACTTGTTGGTGTCCACCATAGCCGCTTCATTTTCTTCAGCTTGATCACCAGATAGTTCTTCAACGTGGCTCCAAACACCACGACCACACAGAACAGCTTTCGCGGTTCTTGCCCAAAGAAGATAATTGTCTCCTCCTTTGAGAGTCACCGGAAGTACAATACTTTTCCCTTCATCTAAACCCATTGTTTCAAGTGAGAACAGAACTTCTACACAATGAGTAAAAGAGATTTGAGAAAGAACTGAAGAGAAAGAATTTTAGGGTAAAAATACGGTTTTAATCTTAACAATGATTCAAGAACAAAACTTCAAAGAACAAGATGAAGTTTTTTTTAAGAACCGTTTTAAGAACAGGATAAAGAGTGTTCTAAACACAAGAAAAGAAATATCAAGGTTCAAAACCAGGCTCTGATACCATAAAGTAATTAACAAAGCGGAAGTAACTGAGTGTTTTGTGTAAGAAGTGTGATGAAGAGTAAGTTTGTGATTAAGAACAAGAATGAAACACGAATTGAGAGAAGGAGTTTATGAGCAAGGATGAGTATATTTCCTTGTGTGTTTGTTGCTTACAACCGAAATGAGCTTAAATAGACAAGGTAAGTAGAAACAAGTGGTAGACACAATTTTGAATTAGAAATGATTCAAAGGGACAAACTAAAGAACTTTAACCCCACCTTTGTCTCGCCCTCCTTGGTTTAAACTGCTCTTGGGCGCTCAAAGACTTTGTGTAGACCTTCTAGAAGTCAACTTAGGTGTTTGGATACACACATTGACTTGATCACACACTGAATACCGATTTATCCATTTGTACTTGAATAATTCTTTCTTCTTTTGATATTCTTCAATATTCAATATATTCAATACTCCCCTTCAAGCTTAAACCGAGGATGGGTTTCCAAATGAAAGAAAATCTAAGCTATCACCACGAGGAGATGGTCCCTTCAAAGTCCTGAAGAAAATAAATGACAATGCGTATCACATTGATCTGCCAGGTGAGTTTAAAATTTCTCATACATTTAATGTTTCTGATTATCTCCCTTTGATGCAGATGAGACAATTCTGAGGACAGAATCTTCGCAAGGGGGAGGGGATGATGAGGAACTAGGAACCAACCAACCCATTCCCATCATGAGGCAAGCTCCAAGAACAAGATCCGGAACTAGAGACATGCGTGAGAGCTTCAACCTTGGAGTAGCAAGCTTATTCAACAACCAGAGCTTGGAGAGTATCACGGACCAGCTGAGCACGCTCAACATCACTGAAGAACAGCTAAGTGAAGATCAGCAAGACACGGTTCAAGCTCAAAAGAAAGAAGCAGCAGCTTGTATAGAAGCTTATCACATCCAAGTCGGTCCACATGATCATGAAGAAGAAGTGCATAAGACTTGGCCATTGTTCTCAATTCGACAAGAGCATGGAGTTTCCTTATTCAGCATCCAAGCTAAATGAAACGCTGCACTTCAATCACACACGGTTCAATCAATCAAGGTATGGTTTACTTCAAATTCAATTAAACTAACCGTGTGCTCTTGTTTTGTTTTCAGGTCGACTAAGTAGTTCAATTAGTTATTTCGGTTTAGTAGTTCATTAGCTTTGTAATTCGGTTAAGTTAGTTTTCTTTTCAGTACTTGTAATTCTTGTAATTTGCTTCAAGTCCCCAAGTAGGGCAAAGCTGCATCGGTTTGTTTATAAGGCCTCTAGAGCAGCCGTGTATCTTTACAACTCATATCAATAAAGAAACCGGAGCTTTTCATCTTTGAAAACCCTTTTGAAGTCTTGAGTTCGTGTGTAATATCGACCTTGAGCAAATCTTGACTTATCAAAGCTTAGATCCATAAGGCTTTGTGGCGTCTTCAATCCATTCCATCAACCGATCCAGCCAAAGAGAGTTGAACAACCAGTTGGCTTGATTCCATATCACTCGCATCATTCGACCATCACCTAGCTTGAAGGAGAGCGTTGAACAACCAGCCTTCTTGCTCCATATCCACCCTCGTGCTTACATCATTTTGGTATCAGAGCCGAAAGGTTCTTGATTCAAGGTGATATCTATCCTTGAAACGATTTTCCTTTCTGCTCTTTGTTAGTTCTTTGAGTTTTGTTTCTTTGTTTCCGCATCTTAAGAAAAACCCATAAAAATCGTTTTTGATCTTTCATTATTTCTTTCTTGTTGCATTCATATATATTAAAAAAAAAAAAAAAGGTTGGATCGATTGCTTGTGTGGACTTTGATTGCTGTGGTTTGTTTGTGATCTTAGGAGTAACCATCGAGTTGTTTACCTCTAGGAATCCATAGCCGCCGCCTGCTTTCTTTGGTTGTTTGCATTAGGTCGATAGTAGAAACCCTCCATACTTGCCATATTAGAACTTTGACAAAAAAAAAAGAATTTTCATATTGCACTTGTTTGTTTGTTCGAATTTGGTCTTGCCTCCTTGTAGTCAAAACCGAACTTGAACTTTGCCTTTTGTTAGTTTGATATTTCCATTTTGCTTGTTTCGATTCCTCCTTTTTGTCTTGTGTTGCGATTAGTTGGTTTCTTGCATTGCACTTTTCCTTTTTGTTATTTCCTTTCTTTGTTTCTTTTCCTTTTGCATTTGATCTTGTTTGTTACTTGTGTGTAGGCAAATGGGAGACAACCAAGAGCAACCTCAACCAACGTCACAACAACTCCTTGACGCAATAAGGAGCATCAGCGATCGCATGAATGTGATGGAGCAATTACTTCCACAAGCTCACGCACACAATGGACAAGGTCCACGGCGACATCAACCAAGGAACCAAGCTGATGATGGAGACACTGACAGTGACATGCCAAGCTTGGAGGATGATGCCGATCAGGAGGAAGGTCCTAGGCAAGATGAACAGCCAAATGGGCGACGCCGAGTTGTTCACAGGAACCAAAGACGAGACCATGATGATGACAATCCATGGCAAGGTGGTAAAGACATCAAGTTGAAACCTCCTACTTTTGCAGGCAAGGTGGACCCTGATGCATACATTGACTGGGAAAGAAGAATGGAGTATATCTATGATTACTATCAATACTCCGAGGGAAAGAAGGTCGCACTAGCAGCTGCTCAACTCACGGGCAATGCTCTAACATGGTGGGATCGTGAAGTCTCTGAAAGAAGGAGGCTTAGGGTGGGCAAGTCAACCAATGGGATGACATGAGAGCTATGCTCAGAAAGAGGTATGTGCCTACATACTATTACCGAGACTTACACAAACGTTTTCGAAGTCTTTCTCAGGGAAACAGGTCAGTTGAGGAATACTTTGAGGAGTTTGAAGTTGTCAAGAACCGGTTAGAAGTTCAGGCACCAGATGAGACACTCATGGCTCAGTTCGTTGATGGACTTCAAGACCGCATTGCAAGGAAAGTGGAGAGACAAGTGTATGGAGACTTTGACGAGCTGATGCACTTTGCTACTCAAGCTGAACAACAAATCAAGAGGAAGATAGCCTCCACTCCACGCAACAAGAATACTTGGAGTCAGCCCAATCAAAAGACGTATGACAAGGGCAAGACACAAGTAGCTGATGATCGGTTCAAGAAGGACAAGGCCGAGACATCCAAAACCACTAAAACAGATTCAGGTACTCCTAGACCTAAGAAGAATCGTGATATAACCTGTTTTAAGTGTCAGGGCAAAGGACATTATGCCAATGAATGCCCAAACCGTCGTGTGATGCTGATCAACGACCAAGGAGAGTATGAGACTGAAGATGAACAAGAGCCAGAACCAACTGATTCTGAAGGAGAAATAACCGACTATCCTGAAGTGGGAGAGATATTGGTTACAAGGAGAGCTCTTAGTGCCATGTTTGAACCTGAAACCGTGCAAAGAGAGAACATCTTTCACACAGATGCAACATACAATCAAAGGTATGTAGCTTGATTATTGATGGTGGTTCTTGCACTAACGTGGCTAGCAAGTATCTTGTTGATAAGTTAGGTCTCAAGACAACTAAGCACCCCAAGCCATACCGATTGAAATGGCTAAATGATGACACGGTGTTGAAGATTGGAGAGCAAGTATCCGTGCCTTTCAGTGTAGGCAAGTACACGGATGAAGTTAAATGCGATGTGGTTCCAATGGAGGCTGGACATCTCTTATTGGGAAGACCTTGGCAATATGACAAGGATACTCTTCACCATGGGCGAACTAATTTCTACTCTCAGCCATAACAACCGCAAGCACAACTTAGCTCCTCTTACACCACAAGAAGTGTTTGAAATGCAAAAATCCATGAACCAAATAAACAAGGCTCGTAAGACCAACTTGTTTATTACTCCAACTTCGGTTTGTAAAGCTATTGATTGCAAAACACAGGTGCTACTAATGGTCTTTAGAGAATGTTTGCTTTCAGGTCCAATAGATTCGGAGCTGCCAACCGAAGTTAAAGAGCTTCTCAAGCAATTCGGAGATGTGTTTCCTGATGAGATTCCAGCTGGTTTACCTCCAGTCCGAGGCATTGAGCATCAGATAGATCTTATTCCCGGAGCTCCATTGCCTAACAGACCTGCGTATAGAGTTAATCCAGAAGAGTCTAAGGAGCTAGAGAAGCAAGTCCAAGAGTTAATGTCAAAAGGATACATCCGGGAGAGTTAAGTCCTTGTGCCGTGCCAGTCTTGTTGGTGCCAAAGAAGGATGGAACCTGGAGGATGTGTGTGGATTGCCGAGCTATAAACAACATCACAATCAAGTATAGGCATCCAATACCACGCCTTGATGACATGCTAGATGAACTAAGTGGAGCCACAATCTTTTCAAAGATTGATCTTAAGAGCGGCTATCATCAAGTTCGAATGAAGGAAGGTGATGAATGGAAGACAGCCTTTAAGACCAAGAGAGGCTTATACGAATGGCTAGTCATGCCATTTGGACTCACCAATGCTCCAAGTACATTCATGAGACTCATGAATCACGTGCTAAGAGCATACATTTGTAAGTTTGTTGTTGTTTACTTTGATGATATTCTTATATACAGCACTTGATCGGATCATTTGATCCATCTTGAGAAGGTTTTAAACACTCTGAGAGTAGAAGGCCTATACGCCAACCTCAAGAAGTGTACCTTCTGTACTGATCAAGTAGTTTTCCTAGGTTTTGTTGTAAGTTCTCAGGGTTTGCAAGTAGATGAGGAAAAGATCAAAGCAATCCGAGATTGGCCAACACCAACAACCATAGGACATGTGAGAAGTTTCCATGGGCTAGCCAGCTTCTATAGGCGGTTTGTCCGAGACTTTAGCACCATTGCAGCCCCATTAACATCAGTATCAAGAAAGACGTTGCATTCAAATGGGGAGAAGAACAAGAACAAGCTTTTCAGAAGCTCAAGGATCGTTTGATCCAATCACCGGTTTTGTGTTTGCCTGACTTTGATAAAACATTTGAGATTGAATGTGATGCTTCAGGAACAGGAATTGGAGCTGTTCTAACTCAAGGAGGCAAACCGGTGGCATTCTTTAGTGAAAAGCTTCATGGAGCTTCACTAAACTATCCTACTTATGACAAGGAGCTATATGCGCTTGTAAGGTCTCTCGAAACTTGGCAACATTACTTATTATCTAAAGAGTTTGTTATTCATACAGATCATGAGACTCTAAAGTACTTAAGAGGCCAAACATCACTTAAGAAGAGACACGCAAGGTGGCTTCAATTTGTGGAGACGTTTCCCTATGTCATTAAGTACAAGAAGGGGAAAGAAAACATTGTAGCTGATGCACTTTCAAGGAGGCATGCCCTGATAGCTACAATGGAGGCCAAGGTTTTGGTTTTGAGCACATCAAAGACCTATACCAAGATGATCCCGACTTCAAAGACACCATCCAACTGTGCAACAAAGGCGCAATAGGTCCATTCTATTTGCAAGATGGTTTTCTTTTCAGGGATAAGAGGTTGTGCATTCCACAAGGATCAATGCGTGATCTAATACTAAGGGAAGCACACGGAGGAGGTCTCATGGGGCATTTCGGAATTGACAAAACGTTAAGCATTGTGATGGAGCATTTCTTTTGGCCACGCTTAAGGAGAGATGTGGAGCGCTTCTGTGCTAAGTGCATCACATGCCTACGAGCTAAATCCAGGTCACATCCACATGGTTTGTATACTCCATTACCTATTCCTAACATGCCATGGGTAGATGTTTCTATGGACTTTGTCTTAGGATTGCGAGCATAAGGAGGAAGGATTCGATCTTTGTTGTTGTGGATCGATTCTCGAAGATGGCTCACTTCATCCCATGCAACAAGACCAATGATGCTACGCAAATAGCTGATTTGTTCTTCAAGGAGGTGGTGAAGTACCATGGCATTCCCCGCACCATAGTGTCAGACCGAGACACCAAGTTTCTAAGCCACTTTTGGAGAACACTATGGAGGAAGCTAGGCACAAAGCTTCTCTTCTCAACAACTTGCCATCCACAAACAGATGGACAAACTGAAGTTGTCAACCGCACTCTCTCAACCCTTTTAAGGGCTACGGTTGGTAAAAACTTAAGGAATTGGCTTGATTGTTTACCTTTCATTGAGTTTGCTTATAATCGTGTGCCACACTCTACTACTAAACTCTCTCCTTTTGAAGTTGTCTATGGTTTTAAACCAAATACTCCACTAGATCTTATGCCTTTGGAACACAAAGAACAGATGATTAGCCAAGATGGAGTGGAGAAGGCCGAGTTTGTCAAGAAGATCCATGAGAAAGTTAGAGAGAACATAGAGAAGAAGAACAAGCAAACCGAGGAGTATGTGAACAAGAAACGCAAGAAGGTCACCTTTGAAGAAGGAGATTGGGTTTGGCTACACATGAGGACAGAACGGTTTCCAAATGAAAGAAAATCTAAGCTATCACCACGAGGAGATGGTCCCTTCAAAGTCCTGAAGAAAATAAATGACAATGCGTATCACATTGATCTGCCAGGTGAGTTTAAAATTTCTCATACATTTAATGTTTCTGATTTATCTCCCTTTGATGCAGATGAGACAATTCTGAGGACAGAATCTTCGCAAGGGGGAGGGGATGATGAGGAACTAGGAACCAACCAACCCATTCCCATCATGAGGCAAGCTCCAAGAACAAGATCCGGAACTAGAGACATGCGTGAGAGCTTCAACCTTGGAGTAGCAAGCTTATTCAACAACCAGAGCTTGGAGAGTATCACGGACCAGCTGAGCACGCTCAACATCACTGAAGAACAGCTAAGTGAAGATCAGCAAGACACGGTTCAAGCTCAAAAGAAAGAAGCAGCAGCTTGTATAGAAGCTTATCACATCCAAGTCGGTCCACATGATCATGAAGAAGAAGTGCATAAGACTTGGCCATTGTTCTCAATTCGACAAGAGCATGGAGTTTCCTTATTCAGCATCCAAGCTAAATGAAACGCTGCACTTCAATCACACACGGTTCAATCAATCAAGGTATGGTTTACTTCAAATTCAATTAAACTAACCGTGTGCTCTTGTTTTGTTTTCAGGTCGACTAAGTAGTTCAATTAGTTATTTCGGTTTAGTAGTTCATTAGCTTTGTAATCGGTTAAGTTAGTTTTCTTTTCAGTACTTGTAATTCTTGTAATTTGCTTCAAGTCCCCAAGTAGGGCAAAGCTGCATCGGTTTGTTTATAAGGCCTCTAGAGCAGCCGTGTATCTTTACAACTCATATCAATAAAGAAACCGGAGCTTCATCTTTGAAAACCCTTTTGAAGTCTTGAGTTCGTGTGTAATATCGACCTTGAGCAAATCTTGACTTATCAAAGCTTAGATCCATAAGGCTTTGTGGCGTCTTCAATCCATTCCATCAACCGATCCAGCCAAAGAGAGTTGAACAACCAGTTGGCTTGATTCCATATCACTCGCATCATTCGACCATCACCTAGCTTGAAGGAGAGCGTTGAACAACCAGCCTTCTTGCTCCATATCCACCCTCGTGCTTACATCAAACTTCTAATAAAGATAGAACGCGAAGCATGGAATACAAGTTTGTGTTCCAAAAGAGAACTTTAATGTGTACCTTAAAAAAGCTTAGAAAGCATATTTGGGGTCCAAAAAATGTCTTATGAGGTTTTTAAGCACAAAACTATTTTCGCAAAAATCTTGTAAAAATAGAACGCGAAGCATGGGATACAAGTTTGTGTTCCAAAAGAGAACCTTAATGTGTACCTTATAAAAGCTTAGAAATCATATCTGGGATCCACAAAATGTCCTTTGAGGTTTCTAAACAAAACTATTTTCGCAAAACTTCTTATAAGGTAAACGCGAAGCATGGGATACAAGTTTGTGTTCCAAAGGAGAACTTTAATGTGTACCTTATAAAAGCTTAGAAACCATATTAGGGGTCCAAAAAATGTCTATGAGTTTCTAAACAAAACTATTTTTCCAAAACTTCTTATAAAGATAGAACGCGAAGCATGGAATACAAGTTTGTGTTCCAAAAAGAGACTTTAATGTGTACCTTATAAAAGCTTAGAAAGCATATTTGGGGTCCAAAAAATGTCTTATGAGGTTTTTAAGCAAAACTATTTTCGCAAAACTTCTTAAAAGGGAACGCGAAGCATGGGATACAAGTTTGTGTTCCAAAGGCGAACTTTAATGTGTACCTTATAAAAGCTTAGAAAGCATATTTGGGGTCCAAAAAATGTCCTATGAGGTTTCTAAGCAAAACTATTTTCGCAAAACTTCTTGAAAAATAGAACGCGAAGCATGGGATACAAGTTTGTGTTCCAAAAGAGAACTTTAATGTGTACCTTATAAAAGCTTAGAAAGCATATTGTGGTCCAAAAAATGTCCTATGAGGTTTCTAAACAAAACTATTTTCCAAAACTTCAAATAAAGATAGAACGCGAAGCATGAGATACAAGTTTGTTATCCAAAAGAGAACTTTAATGTGTACCTTAAAAAAGCTTAGAAAGCATATTTGGGGTAAAAAAATGTCTTATGAGGTTTCTAAGCAAAACTATTTTCGCAAAACTTCTTGTAGAACGTGAAGCATGGGATACAAGTTTGTGTTCCAAAAGAGAACTTTAATGTGTACCTTATAAAAGCTTAGAAAGCATATTTGGGGTCCAAAAAATATCCTATGAGGTTTCTAAGCAAAACTATTTTCCCAAAACTTCTTGTAAAAATAGAACGCGAAGCATGGGATACAAGTTTGTCTTCCAAAAGAGAACTTTAATATGTACCTTATAAAAGCTTAGAATGCATATTTGGGATCCACAAAATGTCCTTTGAGGTTTCTAAACAAAACTATTTTCGCAAAACTTCTTGTAAAAATAGAACGCGAAGCATGGGATACAAGTTTGTGTTCCAAAAGAGAACTTTAATGTGTACCTTATAAAAGCTTAGAAAGCATATTTGGGGTCCAAAAAATGTCTTATGAGGTTTCTAAGCAAAACTATTTTCGCAAAACTTCTTAATAAGGTAGAACGCGAAGCATGGGATACAAGTTTGTGTTCCAAAGGCGAACTTTAATGTGTACCTTATAAAAGCTTAGAAAGCATATTTGGGGTCCAAAAAATATCCTATGACGTTTCTAAGCAAAACTATTTTCGCAAAACTTCTTGTAGAAATAGAACGCGAAGCATGGGATACAAGTTTGTGTTCCAAAAGAGAACTTTAATGTGTACCTTATAAAGCTTAGAAAG
>VHIU01000380.1:0-13321 GCA_010577795.1 Isatis tinctoria | reverse complement strand
TTTTATAAGGTACACATTAAAGTTCTCCTTTGGAACACATACTTGTATCCCATGCTTCGCTTTCTACCTTATTAAGAAGTTTTGCGAAAATAGTTTTGCTTAGAAACCTCATAAAACATTTTTTGGACCCCAAATATGCTTTCAAAGCTTTTATAAGGTACATATTAAAGTTCTCTTTTGGAACACAAACTTGTATCCCATGTTTCGCGTTCTATTTTTACAAGAGTTTTGTGAAAATTGTTTTGCGTAGAAACCTAACAAGACATTTTTTGGATCCCAAATATGCTTTCTAAGCTTTTTATAAGGTACATATTAAAGTTCTCTTTTGGAACACAAACTTGTATCCCATGCTTCGCGTTCTACCTTTGTAAGAAGTTTTGCGAAAATAGTTTTGTTTACAAACCTCATAGGACATTTTTTGGTCCCCAAATATGCTTTCTGAGCTTTTACAAGGTACACAATAAAGTTCTCTTTTGGAACACAAACTTCTATCCCATGCTTCGCGTTCTATCTTTATAAGAAGTTTTGGGAAAATAGTTTTGTTTAGAAACATCATCGGACATTTTTTGGACCCCAAATATGCTTTCTAAGCTTTTATAAGGTACACATTAAAGTTCTCCTTTGGAACACAAACTTGTATCCCATGCTTCGCGTTCTACCTTGATATAAGATCAGGAGTCCACCTAATCTTAAGGCACACGGCTCAGGCTTTGGAGTTGAGATGGAAGGCGAATGAAGGTAGAGATGATGGTGAAGGAGGCGTTGTTTGATTCCACAAACAACAAACGACCAAAACGCTTGATTCCACAAGCTCCTTAGACGAGGGTGGATTGATGGCACCACAGAGACTATGGTAAGGTCTCTGATACAGCAATACTTCTCAGTCAGAGGTGATTCCACACGCAGAGACAGAGAGACGTTGAGACAAGGCAGCAGCCGCAGTCTAAGAGAAAAGTTCGATATTTTATTGATCAGAAAAAGTTGAATGTTTACAAGGCTGCAGGGGAACCTTATAAAGTGGTTCTTCAGCTAGACCTAATATTGGTCGACACAAATAAAAGAAAAACTACAAGAAAGACTCAAAACTACAAGACTTGTAAAAGAAACAACAGGCATTCAAAATACAAGAAAAGAAAGTTTGCAAAAAGAATAATAAAACTATCTAAAACGTCCTGGCCTTGTCTGAGGCTCGAACTGTGGTCCTCTGAGTCCCTGTTAACCACTGAGACACGTTGGTTTAATTGCACAATATATGATAAATTAAAGATACCTGATTTGGGCTTGAATTGGCCGGTTTTGAAGCTGGAGTGATTTGAGCTGGTTCTTGTCCAATAAACTCGAGTTCTTTGATTAATCCCTCTTCTTGAAGTCCCATTAAATCCATATTGTTGAGGTCTTTAAGCGCTTCTACTGGAATTGATTGGAAGGCTTCAATACTTGGGAGTTGGTCTCTCTCGGAACCCTTGCAAGTCCGTCGACTTGTGAGCAGCATAACTTCTTCATGCGGGAAGCTTTTGGGTTGATTCTTTCTCTCAGGGCTTCCATGTTGAGTTAAGTTTCTGGAACATCTTGAATTGTAGCTTAGCTCCTTATGATCCGTTCTGTGCGCTCGAATCAATGGACCTATGTCGTTGATGTGCTCTAGTTGGTCTTCTCCAAGAGTCTTGGTCAGCTTGTGCGTGTTCTCCATGCTTCTTGGTTGATGTTGACTTGAGGTCTACATCATTCTCTCCCTCTTGAAAAGGTTTCGACCTCGAAACTATATATCCTGCACCAATGGAAGCAAGTCAGCTTTCATTCTCCTTTGAGAGTTTAGGATCTTACCTTGATATGTATGAGGTCTGGTGTGGCTTGGCACGTCTGGTGGCTCTCCCAAGAGCAGGTAAGATAGGATAGCTCCTCTTCTCTGTCCTGGTTCAACACGTTCTCCTTTGGTGGGCGTGGCATTGATTTCCATTGACTCTTTTCTTGTTTGGTACGAAACTGGATTGATTTGCAAGTCCTCTTCAAGCGAAAGTTCCTCTTTGGTTCCTGCATCCAAATCAACTTTCTGGGCAAGAACAAGTGCATTATTGATTCTTTATGACAATATAAACTATTAGAATCAAATTCATCTGCACTAATTTTAGCAATGTCTCCTTCTAATTGCGGTTTTAAACAATTTCTGCGTTCATGCTCTCCTATGTGTAACAATCTCTTCAGCACAGTTGAGGCATCATGGGAAACAAATGGGTTAAAAAAAAACTTACCTGATCAACACTTTCAGTGTTCTTAGCTTGGTCTGGTGGTTTCTCTTTGAAGTGGGGTGAAGTCATTACTCCATGCGCTTGATCTTTGGGCAGAACTGTTTCGCCTTTAGTGAGATTTCCTATTACACTCCCGGTTTCTTCTTTAAATCCTCCTAGAGCTTTACTCTCGTCCATAGCATCTGTTCCTTTCTTAACACTCAAGGGCAAGAACAAGTGTATTATACTTGAAAAGGGTATTTTGTAAATAGAAAATTTAAGGCTGTGACTTGTCATGAAGTTGTTCGAGTACCTAATCAAGTTATGAATATCACTTACATGTGTTCCACGCAAGAGGCTGTGCAATGAGTTAGCTTTGATGACAGCCTTTTCTATAACAGATCAGCTGGTACACATTTCTCATGGACATTTGGCAAGTGCTCCTCATGTTGGCAAGTTGATGAGTCGTGAACTTCTGATTTTCTCTCTCTACATATACCTTTCTCAACATCTTTTGGACAAGTCAAGTGGGTTAAAGCAGTCAGGGAACTCAAAGGAATAAGTAGAGTTTTGTCTGCACTTATCTGAGGCTTAGAGATCGAATGAACAAATTCTTGTTCTGGCGCCTTAAGACCTTTTGAAGTTGAATGGGTATGTGCTTCTGGCTCGGCTTCTTTGAGAACTAAGGAAGGAATAACATTCTGAGCTTCTCGAGATCTTGGGTTGGTAATTCCTCTTGATCCGATTTCTCATTCATGTCACTTAAACCTGTTCCAGCATCCTTTGGCAAAGACAAGTGTAATATACTAGCATTTAGGGATTCTAAATCTGATTGAACAAGCTATCACACTCGTTGGGGTTGCTCTTTTTCAACTCTAAAGAAGTAGAATGTTTTGATTTCTTAGCTGGACATTCTTTAGCCTTGTGCCCTACACCTTGACATTTATAACATATTACTTCAGCTAGGTTCTCAAGGTTAGAATACTTATCTATTAGCTGCGTCACATGTTGTCCAAGATTTGTTGGTTGCGGATCAAGTGGAGTTTTCTTCTCCTGTCCTCCTCGCTTCCATTGCTCTTCTTGACAAGGTGGTATCTCCAATGTTTGCAATCGTTCTCCCTGAGATCCTGCACCTTGCTCAGCACTTATGGAAAAGGGCAAGCGCATCATGACAGTTATGGAATCATTGTAAACAGATTGAGATAATGTAGCTTGTACCTTTTCATTCTTAGAAGCTGAAACAATTTCTTGTTTCTTGTTCATTTGCAGTTCACAACAATTAGTTGCTTCACGTTCCTCTTCAGTACCTAGACCTTTCTCAACTCCTTTGAACTTAATCAAGTGTATTAGCTTATCACAAAGTTGATCAAAATTTGGTTGAGCTGTTGAGGTACTTACCTTAGTCTGAATCGGTTTTCTCTTACTTGTTACAGCCATTGAGATTTCCGATTGGTTAGGTGAAAAGATGAGTTCTTTGCAAGTGCTGCTCGTCCTCTTGCCACTATGGTACCTCCTGGGTTTGTCAGTGGCGTTCCTAGTGTTCTGGTTGAGCTCAATTCTTGCGTGACTCCCTTGGAATATTCCGCTCATCTCTTACTTGTGTAGCAAGATTTTCACTCCTTAAAGCCATCGTTGATGTGGTTTTCTTCCTTGGATCTTCCTTAGGGCTGTATCCCCTGTTCTTAAACTTATAATTCGTCAGTTCTAAAGAATTATTAGGTACAGAAAACTTACCTTGGTACTTGACTGATTTGTAGTTTGCGCTTTGCACCAGATTAGGAGCTGCATCTCTTCGGCTTGATTCCTTTGGAGGGTATTTGTTTTTCCTCAGTTCTGTCAAGCTGTGAGGCGCATATGTCTCCCTCATGATCCACTTTAGTTGCCCCCACGTTCTTATGGTTGGCTCCTTGTAGTACCATCTATAATCCTCTTCTTGGTACCACCATTTTCTAGCCTCTCCTCTGAGCTGGTTCAGACAGTAGTTAAGTCTGTCTTCTTTAGGAGTAGAATAGTACCTAAAATACTCATCCATGCTGGATTCCCACTGTAGGTAGTCTCGCCTACTTCCTGAAAATGTATAGAGGTAAAGATCAGTACTTGATTTACGATTGGGTTTTGGAGTTACCTCATGTTTAAGCTTGTGTGAGGGGTGATAAAGAGTGCTGCGAATGCTGTAGAGTGGTGTGGGATTCAGCTCTCCACGTCCTGCGTCTTCTTCATATTCTTCTTCGAAGCTGTCATCATACTCAGATCCTCCCCATTCCTCTTCCTCTTCTACTTCGTCATACCACCTCCTTTGTTGTGAGTAGTCTCGGTCTTGGTCTGGTGGGTCAGGTTCTGGTTCTCTTCCATCCGATTCATTCCCATCATCTTCATCTTCTTCAGACCATGTATCTCCCATGTATGAAGTATCCTCATCACTCGGACTATGCTCAGAGTCAGTCTCGTCATCCCAAGTGTCCTCTTCCGACATGGCTCCTTTTACGATCACTCAATGTCCTTGTAACTCAACAAAAACAACAAGCAAATCAAAGGTACCACAAATTTAAAAGAACAAACTCGGCACACCTGGGAATTTCCTTTCTTTAGACTCACGCTTTATAAAACAAAAGGAAGAAATAGCTAACGAGAAACAAAAAGGAAAAATAACTCAAACAACAAAAAGGAAATTTGACTCTTTTTATTTTATGGTTTATGGGAAACAAAAAAGAAAGCAAAGATGATAGTACGCAGACACAACAAACCTAAACAAAACTGAAACACAATTTTTTTTTTTTTCTCTTATGGCTTTTCTTAACGACAAAATAGAAAGCAGCAACAAGACAAAACGAAACAGCACAAGTGCAACAACTGAAACCAATGATCACGTAACTGAGACAAATCGATAATACAAAAGGCAAAACCAATTGATAAACGTTTTTGGCACAGCTAAGCAATAGACAGCAACCTAATAAAGTAAGCAATTAAACTCAACACACGACACCCTTTTTTTTTTTTTTCTTTTTTTTTTTTAAATGGATGATAATGCAAACAATCGACTTCAGCAAGAAACAATAATATGGAAAAACGGGTTATATGCAAAAAGGAACAAAATATTCAATCCTTGCCCTAGAGATTATCCTAACTCACGACAGCAATCCTAGCCACCCTAGGGTCACAACAGAAAGCAACAATGACGAGATGATAATTTGACAAACTAGCAACACCTTAGGCAAACGGATGAAAGCAAGGAATCAACAACAACTTTTTATGGTATTTTCGTTTATGATAATCAACTAAACAATGATAAGAAAGGAAACACACGAAGAGAAACTAAATAGCAAGCAAACGATTTTTTTTTTTTTTTTTTTTTTGATAAGAGAACAAACAGAATAGCAAAAGAAATCAATGAGAACAATAAGGGAAAAGGATAGAAAACCAAAGGCAGATCCTTTGGCTCTGATACCAGATGATATAAGATCAGGAGTCCACCTAATCTTAAGGCACACGGCTCAGGCTTTGGAGTTGAGATGGAAGGCGAATGAAGGTAGAGATGATGGTGAAGGAGGCGTTGTTTGATTCCACAAACAACAAACGACCAAAACGCTTGATTCCACAAGCTCCTTAGACGAGGGTGGATTGATGGCACCACAGAGACTATGGTAAGGTCTCTGATACAGCAATACTTCTCAGTCAGAGGTGATTCCACACGCAGAGACAGAGAGACGTTGAGACAAGGCAGCAGCCGCAGTCTAAGAGAAAAGTTCGATATTTTATTGATCAGAAAAAGGTTGAATGTTTACAAGGCTGCAGGGGAACCTTATAAGTGGTTCTTCAGCTAGACCTAATATTGGTCGACACAAATAAAAGAAAAACTACAAGAAAGACTCAAAACTACAAGACTTGTAAAAGAAAACAACAAGGCATTCAAAATACAAGAAAGGAAGTTTGCAAAAAGAATAATAAAACTATCTAAAACGTCCTGGCCTTGTCTGAGGCTCGAACTGTGGTCCTCTGAGTCCCTGTTAACCACTGAGACACGTTGGTTTAATTGCACAAATATATGATAAATTAAAGATACCTGATTTGGGCTTGAATTGGCCGTTTTGAAGCTGGAGTGATTTGAGCTGGTTCTTGTCCAATAAACTCGAGTTCTTTGATTAATCCCTCTTCTTGAAGTCCCATTAAATCCATATTGTTGAGGTCTTTAAGCGCTTCTACTGGAATTGATTGGAAGGCTTCAATACTTGGGAGTTGGTCTCTCTCGGAACCCTTGCAAGTCCGTCGACTTGTGAGCAGCATAACTTCTTCATGCGGGAAGCTTTTGGGTTGATTCTTTCTCTCAGGGCTTCCATGTTGAGTTAAGTTTCTGGAACATCTTGAATTGTAGCTTAGCTCCTTATGATCCGTTCTGTGCGCTCGAATCAATGGACCTATGTCGTTGATGTGCTCTAGTTGGTCTTCTCCAAGAGTCTTGGTCAGCTTGTGTGCGTGTTCTCCATGCTTCTTGGTTGATGTTGACTTGAGGTCTACATCATACCTTTATAAGAAGTTTTGCGAAAATAGTTTTGTTTAGAAACCTCATTGGATATTTTTTGGTCCCCAAATATGCTCTTTTGAGCTTTTATAAGGTACACATTAAAGTGCCCTTTTGGAACATAAACTTGTATCCCATGCTTCGCGTTCTACCTTTACAAGAAGTTTTGCGAAAATAGTTTTGCTTTGAAACCTCGTAGGACATTTTGTGGACCCCAAATATGCTTTCTAAGCTTTTATATGGTACACATTAAAGTGCTCTTCTGGAACACAAACTTGTATCCCATGCTTCGCGTTCTACCTTTACAAGAAGTTTTGCAAAAATAGTTTTGCTTAGAAACCTCATAAGACATTTTTTGGACCCCAAATATGCTTTCTAAGTTGTTATAAGGTACACATTTAAGTTCTCTTTTGGAACACAAACTTGTATCCCATGCTTCGCGTTCTATCTTTATTAGAAGTTTTGGAAAATAGTTTTGTTTAGAAACATCATCGAACATTTTTTGGACCCTAAATATGCTTTCAAAGCTTTTATAAGGTACACATTAAGTTCTCTTTTGGAACACAAACTTGTATCCCATGTTCGCGTTCTATTTTTACAAGAAGTTTTGCGAAAATAGTTTTGCTTAGAAACTAACACGACATTTTTTGGATCCCAACTTGTATCCATGCTTCGCGTTCTGCCTATACAAGAAGTTTTGCGAAAATAGTTTTGCTTAGAAACCTCGTAGGACATTTTTGGACCCCAAATATGCTTTCTAAGCTTTTATAAGGTACACATTTAAGTTCATTTTTGGAACACAAACTTGTATCCCATGCTTCGCGTTCTATCTTTATAAGAAGTTTTGGGAAAATAGTTTTGTTTCGAAACATCATCTGACATTTTTTGGACCCCAAATATGCTTTCTAAGCTTTTATAAGGTACACATTAAAGTTCTCCTTTGGAACACATACTTGTATCCCATGCTTCCCTTTCTACCTTATTAAGAAGTTTTGCGAAAATAGTTTTGCTTAGAAACCTCATAAGACATTTTTTGGACCCCAAATACGCTTTCAAAGCTTTTATAAGGTACATATTAAAGTTCTCTTTTGGAACACAAACTTGTATCTCATGTTTCGCGTTCTATTTTTACAAGAGTTTTGCGAAAATTGTTTTGCTTAGAAACCTAACAAGACATTTTTTGGATCCCAAATATGCTTTCTAAGCTTTTATAAGGTACATATTAAAGTTCTCTTTTGGAACACAAACTTGTATCCCATGCTTCGCGTTCTACCTTTGTAAGAAGTTTTGCGAAAATGGTTTTGTTTACAAACCTCATAGGACATTTTTTGGTCCCCAAATATGCTTTCTGAGCTTTTACAAGGTACACAATAAAGTTCTCTTTTGGAACACAAACTTGTATCCCATGCTTCGCGTTCTATCTTTATAAGAAGTTTTGGGAAAATAGTTTTGTTTAGAAACATCATCGGACAGTTTTTGGACCCCAAATATGCTTTCTAAGCTTTTATAAGGTACACATTAAAGTTCTCCTTTGGAACACAAACTTGTATCCCATGCTTCGCGTTCTACCTTTATAAGAAGTTTTGCGAAAATAGTTTTGTTTAGAAACCTCATTGGATATTTTTTGGTCCCCAAATATGCTCTTTGAGCTTTTATAAGGTACACATTAAAGTGCCCTTTTGGAACATAAACTTGTATCCCATGCTTCGCGTTCTACCTTTACAAGAAGTTTTGCGAAAATAGTTTTGCTTTGAAACCTCGTAGGACATTTTGTGGACCCCAAATATGCTTTCTAAGCTTTTATAAGGTACACATTAAAGTGCTCTTTTGGAACACAAACTTGTATCCCATACTTCGCATTCTACCTTTACAAGAAGTTTTGCAAAAATAGTTTTGCTTAGAAACCTTATAAGACATTTTTTGGACCCCAAATATGCTTTCTAAGTTGTTATAAGGTACACATTTAAGTTCTCTTTTGGAACACAAACTTGTATCCCATGCTTCGCGTTCTATCTTTATTAGAAGTTTTGGGAAAATAGTTTTGTTTAGAAACATCATCGAACATTTTTTGGACCCCAAATATGCTTTCAAAGCTTTTATAAGGTACACATTAAAGTTCTCTTTTGGAACACAAACTTGTATCCCATGTTTCGCATTCTATTTTTACAAGAAGTTTTGCGAAAATAGTTTTGCTTAGAAACCTAACACGACATTTTTTGGATCCCAAATATGCTTTCTAAGCTTTTATAAGGTACACATTAAAGTTCTCTTTTGGAACACAAACTTCTATCTCATGCTTCGCGTTCTACCTAATTTTTGCAAAAATAGTTTTGTTTACAAACCTCATAGGACATTTTTTGGTCCCCAAATATGCTTTCTGAGCTTTTACAAGGTACACAATAAAGTTCTCTTTTGGAACACAAACTTGTATCCATGCTTCGCGTTCTATTTTTACAAGAAGTTTTGCGAACATAGTTTTCCTTAGAAACCTCACAGGACATTTTTTGGACCCCAAATATGCCTTCTAAGCTTTTATAAGGTACACATTAAAGTGCCCTTTTGGAACACAAACTTGTATCCCATGCTTCGCGTTCTACCTATACAAGAAGTTTTGCGAAAATAGTTTTGCTTAGAAACCTCGTAGGACATTTTTGGACCCCAAATATGCTTTCAAAGCTTTTATAAGGTACACATTTAAGTTCATTTTGGAACACAAACTTGTATCCCATGCTTCGCGTTCTATCTTTATAAGAAGTTTGGAAAATAGTTTTGTTTCGAAACATCATCTGACATTTTTTGGACCCCAAATATGCTTTCTAAGCTTTTATAAGGTTAACATTAAAGTTCTTCTTGGAACACATACTTGTATCCCTGCTTCGCTTTCTACCTTATTAAGAAGTTTTGCGAAAATAGTTTTGCTTAGAAACTCATAAGACATTTTTTGGACCCCAATATGCTTTCAAAGCATTTATAAGGTACATATTAAAGTTCTCTTTTGGAACACAAACTTGTATCCCATGTTTCGCGTTCTATTTTTACAAGAGTTTTGCGAAAATAGTTTTGCTTAGAAACCTCGTAGGACATTTTGTGGACCCCAAATATGCTTTCTAAGCTTTTATAAGGTACACATTAAAGTGCTCTTTTAGAACACAAACTTGTATCCCATACTTCGCGTTCTACCTTTACAAGAAGTTTTGCAAAAATAGTTTTGCTTAGAAACCTCATAAGACATTTTTTGGACCCCAAATATGCTTTCTAAGTTGTTATAAGGTACACATTTAAGTTCTCTTTTGGAACACAAACTTGTATCCCATTTCGCGTTCGTTCTCTTTATTAGAAGTTTTGGGAAAATAGTTTTGTTTAGAAACATCATCGAACATTTTTTGGACCCCAAATATGCTTTCAAAGCTTTTATAAGGTACACATTAAAGTTCTCTTTTGGAACACAAACTTGTATCCCATGTTTCGCGTTCTATTTTTACAAGAAGTTTTGCGAAAATAGTTTTGCTTAGAAACCTAACATGACATTTTTTGGATCCCAAATATGCTTTCTAAGCTTTTATAAGGTACACATTAAAGTTCTCTTTTGGAACACAAACTTGTATCCCATGCTTCGCGTTCTACCTTTATAAGAAGTTTTGCGAAAATAGTTTTGCTTAGAAACCTCGTAGGACATTTTGTGGACCCCAAATATGCTTTCTAAGCTTTTATAAGGTACACATTAAAGTTCTCCTTTGGAACACAAACTTGTATCCCATGCTTCGCTTTCTACCTTATTAAGAAGTTTTGCGAAAATAGTTTTGCTTAGAAACCTCATAAGACATTTTTTGGACCCCAAATATGCTTTCAAAGCTTTTATAAGGTACATATTAAAGTTCTCTTTTGGAACACAAACTTGTATCCCATGTTTCGCGTTCTATTTTTACAAGAGTTTTGCGAAAATAGTTTTGCTTAGAAACCTAACAAGACATTTTTTGGATCCCAAATATGCTTTCTAAGCTTTTATAAGGTACACATTAAAGTTCTCTTTTGGAACACAAACTTGTATCCCATGCTTCACGTTCTACCTTTATAAGAAGTTTTGCGAAAATAGTTTTGCTTAGAAACCTCATAAGACATTTTTTGGACCCCAAATATGCTTTCTAAGCTTTTATAAGGTACAATTAAAGTGCCCTTTTGGAACACAAACTTGTATCCCATGCTTCGCGTTCTACCTTTACAAGAAGTTTTGCGAGAAATAGTTTTACTTAGAAACCTCGTAAGACATTTTGTGGACCCCAAATATGCTTTCTAAGCTTTTATAAGGTACACATTAAAGTGCTCTTTTGGAACACAAACTTGTTTCCCATGCTTCGCTGTTACCTTTACAAGAAGTTTTGCAAAAATAGTTTTGCTTAGAAACCTCATAGGACATTTTTTGGACCCCAACTATGCTTTCTAAGCTTTTATAAGGTACACATTTAAGTTCTCTTTTGGAACACAAACTTGTATCCCATGCTTCGCGTTCTATCGTTATAAGAAGTTTTGGGAAAATAGTTTTGCTTAGAAACCTCGTAGGACTTTTTGTGGACCCTAAATATGCTTTCTTAGCTTTTATAAGGTACACATTAAAGTTCTCCTTTGGAACACAAACTTGTATTCCATGCTTCGCTTTCTACCTTATTAAGAAGTTTTGCGAAAATAGTTTTGCTTAGAAACCTCATAAGACATTTTTTGGACCCCAAATATGCTTTCAAAGCTTTTATAAGGTACATATTAAAGTTCTCTTTTGGAACACAAACTTGTATCCCATGTTTCGTGTTCTATTTTTACAAGAGTTTTGCGAAAATAGTTTTGCTTAGAAACCTAACAAGACATTTTTTGGATCCCAAATATGCTTTCTAAGCTTTTATAAGGTACACATTAAAGTTCTCTTTTGGAACACAAACTTGTATCCCATGCTTCGCGTTCTACCTTTATAAGAAGTTTTGCGAAAATAGTTTTGTTTAGAAACCACATAGGATATTTTTTGGTCCCCAAATATGCTCTTTGAGCTTTTATAAGGTACACATTAAAGCGCCCTTTTGGAACACAAACTTGTATCCCATGCTTCGCGTTCTATCTTTACAAGAAGTTTTGCGAAAATAGTTTTGCTTAGAAACCTCGTAGGACATTTTGTGGACCCCAAATATGCTTTCTAAGCTTTTATAAGGTACACATTAAAGTTCTCTTTTGGAACACAAACTTGTATCCCATGTTTCCCGTTCTATTTTTACAAAAAGTTTTGCGAAAATAGTTTTGCTTAGAAACCTAACAGGACATTTTTTGGATCCCAAATATGCTTTCTAAGCTTTTATAAGGTACACATTAAAGTTCTCTTTTGGAACACAAACTTGTATCCCATGCTTCGCGTTCTACCTTTATAAGAAGTTTTGCGAAAATAGTTTTGCTTAGAAACCTCATTGGATATTTTTTGGTCCCCAAATATGCTTTTTGAGCTTTTATAAGGTACACATTAAAGTGCCCTTTTGGAATACAAACTTGTATCCCATGCTTTTATAAGGTACACATTAAAGCGCCCTTTTGGAACACAAACTTGTATCCCATGCTTCGCTTTCTACCTTATTAAGAAGTTTTGCGAAATAGTTTTGCTTAGAAACTCATAAGACATTTTTGGACCCGAAATATGCTTTCATAGCTTTTATAAAGTACATATTAAAGTATCTTTTGGAACACAAACTTGTATCCCATGTTTCGCGTTCTATTTTACAAGAGTTTTGCCGAAAATAGTTTTGCTTAGAAACCTAACATGACATTTTTGGATCCCAAATATGCTTTCTAAGCTTTTATAAGGTACACATTAAAGTTCTCTTTTGGAACACAAACTGTATCCCATGCTTCGCGTTATATTTATAAGAAGTTTTGCGAAAATAGTTTTGTTTAGAAACCTCATTGGATATTTTTTGGTCCCCAAATATGCTTTTTGAGCTTTTATAAGGTACACATTAAAGTGCCCTTTTGGAATACAAACTTGTATCCCATGCTTCGCGTTGACCTTTACAAGAAGTTTTGCGAAAATAGTTTTGCTTAGAAACCTCGTAGGACATTTTGTGGACCCCAAATATGCTTTCTAAGTTTTATTAAGGTACAATAAAGTTGTCTTTGGAACACAAACTTCTATCCTATGCTTCGCGTTCTACCTTTATAAGAAGTTTTGCGAAAATAATTTGTTTACAAACTCATAGGACATTTTTTGGTCCCCAAATATGCTTTCTGAGCTTTTACAAGGTACACAATAAAGTTCTCTTTTGGAACACAAACTTGTACCCATGCTTCGCTTCTATTTTTACAAGAAGTTTTGCGAACATAGTTTTCCTAGAAACCTCACTGGACATTTTTTGGACCCCAAATATGCCTTCTAAGCTTTTATAAGGTACACATTAAAGTGCCCTTTTGGAACACAAACTTGTATCCCATACTTCGCGTTCTACCTTTACAAGAAGTTTTGCAAAAATAGTTTTGCTTAGAAACTCATAAGACATTTTTGGACCCCAAATATGCTTTCTAAGTTGTTATAAGGTACACATTTAAGTTCTCTTTT
>VHIU01000744.1:0-16251 GCA_010577795.1 Isatis tinctoria | reverse complement strand
TCACTCCACCACATCACGACTTCCATCAGTTCTGTCCAGATCCTTAGCCAGTTTGTCAAGGCCGATTCTAGGGAGAATCACTTCAAATATGCTATCTAAGATTTTATAAGGTACACATTAAAGTGCTCTTTCGGAACACAAACTTGTATCCCATGCTTCGCGTTATATCGTTATAAGGAGTTCTGCGAAAATAGTTTTGTTTAGAAACCTCATATGACATTTTTTGGACCCCAAATATGCTATCTAAGCTTTTATAAGGTATACATTAAAGTGCTCTTTTGGAACACAAACTTGTATCCCATGCTTCGCGTTCTATCTTTGTAAGAAGTTTTGCGAAAATAGTTTTGTTTAGAAACCTCATATGACATTTTTTGGACCCCAATATGCTATCTAAGCTTTTATAGGTACACATTAATGTGCTCTTTTGGAACACAAACTTGGTATCCCATGCTTTGCGTTCTATCGTTATAAGAAGTTTTGCGAGAATAGTTTTGTTTAGAAACCACATAGGACATTTTTTAGACTCCAAAAATGCTATCTACGCTTTTATAAGGTACACATTAAAGTGCTCTTTTAGAACACAAACTTGTATCCTGCTTCGCGTTCTATCTTATAGAAGTTTTTGCGAAAATAGTTTTTTGTAGAACCTCATATGACAATTTTTGGACCCCAATACCCTATCTAAGCTTTTTAAAGTAACACATTAAAGTGCTCTTTTGGAACACAACTTGTATTGTATTCCATGCTTCGCGTTTTATCGTTATAAGAAGTTTTGCGAAAATTTTTTTCTTAGAAACCCATATATTTTTTGGTCCCCAAATATGCTATATAAGCTTTTATAAGGTACACATTAAGTGCACTTTTGGAAACAACTTGTATCAAATGCTTCGCGTTCTATCTTTATAAGAAGTTTTGCGAAAATTGTTTACTTTAGAAACTTCATAGGACATTTTTTGGACGCCAAATATGCTATCTAAGCTTTTATAAGGTACACATTAAAGTGCTCTTTTGGAACACAAACTTGTATCCCATGCTTCGCGTTCTATCATTATAAGAAGTTTTGCGAAAATAGTTTTGTTTAGAAACCTCATATGACATTTTTTGGACCCCAAATATGCTATCTAAGCTTTTATAAGGTATACATTAAAGTGCTCTTTTGGAACACAAACTTGTATCCCATGCTTCGCGTTCTATCTTTGTAAGAAGTTTTGCGAAAATAGTTTTGTTTAGAAACCTCATATGACATTTTTTGGACCCCACATATGCTATCTAAGCTTTTATAAGGTACACATTAATGTGCTCTTTTGGAACACAAACTTGTATCCCATACTTTGCGTTCTATCGTTATAAGAAGTTTTGCGAGAATAGTTTTGTTTAGAAACCACATAGGACATTTTTTGGACTCCAAAAATGCTACGCTTTTATAAGGTACACATTAAAGTGCTCTTTTTGAACACAAACTTGTATCCTATGCTTCGCGTTCTATCTTTATAAGAAGTTTTGCGAAAATAGTTTTGTTAAGAAACCTCATATGACATTTTTTGGACCCCAAATACCCTATCTAAGCTTTTATAAGGTACACATTAAAGTGCTCTTTTGGAACACAACTTGTATCAAATGCTTCGCGTTTTATCGTTATAAGAAGTTTTGCGAAAATTGTTTTCTTTAGAAACCTCATATGACATTTTTTGGTCCCCAAATATGCTATATAAGCTTTTATAAGGTACACATTAAAGTGCACTTTTGGAACACAAACTTGTATCCCATGCTTCGCGTTCTATCTTTATAAGAAGTTTTGCGAAAATAGTTTTGTTTAGAAACTTCATAGGACATTTGTTGGACACCAAATATGCTATCTAAGCTTTTATAAGGTACATATTAAAGTGCTCTTTTGGAACACAAACTTGTATCAAATGCTTCGCGTTCTTTCGTTATAAGAAGTTTTGCGAAAATAGTTTGTTTAAAAACCTCATATGACATTTTTTGGTCCCCAAATATGCTATATAAGCTTTTATAAGGTACACATTAAAGTGCTCTTTTGGAACACAAACTTGTATCCCATGCTTCGCGTTCTATCTTTATAAGAAGTTTTGCGAAAATAGTTTTGTTTAGAAACCTCATATGACATTTTTGGACCACAAATATGCTATCTAAGCTTTTATAAGGTACACATTAAAGTGCTCTTTTGGAACACAAACTTGTATCCCGTGCTTCGCGTTCTATCGTTATAAGAAGTTTTGCGAGAATAGTTTTGTTTAGAAACCACATAGGACATTTTTTGGACTCCAAATATGCTATCTACGCTTTTATAAGGTACACATTAAAGTGCTCTTTTAGAACACAAACTTGTATCCCATGCTTTGCTTTCTATCGTTATAAGAAGTTTTGCGAGAATAGTTTTGTTTAGAAATCACATAGGACATTTTTTGGACTCCAAATATGCTATCTACGCTTTTATAAGGTACACATTAAAGTGCTCTTTTAGAACACAAACTTGTATCCTATGCTTCGCGTTCTATCTTTATAAGAAGTTTTGTGAAAATAGTTTTGTTTAGAAACCTCATATGACATTTTTTGGTCCCCAAATATGCTATATAAGCTTTTATAAGGTACAGATTAAAGTGCAGTTTTGGAACACAAACTTGTATCCCATGCTTCGCGTTCTATCTTTATAAGAAGGTTTGCGAAAATAGTTTTGTTTAGAAACTTCATAGGACATTTTTTGGACGCCAATATGCTATCTAAGCTTTTATAAGTATAACATTAAAGGCCTCCTTTTGGAACAAACCCCAAGCATTCGCGTTCTATCATTATAAGAAGTTTTGCGAAAATAGTTTTGTTTAGAAACCTCATATGACATTTTTTGGACCCCAAATTATGCTATCTAAGCTTTTATAAGGTACACATTAAAGTGCTCTTGTTGGAACACAACTTGTATCCCATGCTTCGCGTTCTATGTTTGTAAGAAAGTTTTGCGAAAATAGTTTTGTTTAGAAAACCTCGTATGACATTTTTTGGACCCCAAATATGCTATCTAAGCTTTTATAAGGTACACATTAATGTGCTCTTTTGGAACACAAACTTGTATCCCATGCTTTGCGTTCTATCGTTTAAGAAGTTTTGCGAAAATAGTTTTGTTTAGAAACCTCATAGGACATTTTTGGACCCCAAATATGCTATCTTAGGTTTTATACGGTACACCTTAAAGTGCAATTTTGGAACACAACTTGTATCCCATGCTATGCGCTACTATCTTATAGAATTTTGCGAAATAATTTTGTTTAAACCTCATAGGCACATTTTTGGACCCAAATATGCTATCTAAGCTATTATAAGGTACACATTAAGTCCTCTTTTGGAACACAAACTTGTATTCCATGCTTTGCGTTCTATCGTTATAAGAGTTTGCGAAAATATTTGTTTAGAAACTCATAGGACATTTTTTGGAACCCAAATATGCTATCTAAGCTATTAAATGTACACATTAAAGTGCTCTTTTGGATCAAAACTTGTTTCCCATGCTTCCGTTCTATCTTTATAAGAAGTTTTGCGAAAATAGTTTTTTGTAGAAACCTCATAGGAATTTTTTTGGACCCCAAATTGCTATCTTAGCTTTTATAAGGTACCATTAAAGTGCTCTTTTGAACACAAACTTGTATTGCCATCTTTGCGTTCTTATACTAAGTTTTGCGAGAATAGTTTTGTTTAGAAACCTCATAGGACATTTTTTGGACCCCAAATATGCTATCTAAGCTTTTATAAGGTACACATTAAAGTGCTCTTTTGGAACACAAACTTGTATCTCATGCTTCGCGTTCTATCTTTGTAAGAAGTTTCGCGAAAATAGTACACATTAAAGTGCTCTTTTGGAACACAAATTTGTATCCCATGCTTCGCGTTCTATATTTATAAGAAGTTTTGCGAAAATAGTTTTGTTTAGAAACCTCATAGGACATTTTTTGGACCTCAAATATACTATCAAAGCTTTTATAAGGTACACATTAAAGCGCTCTTTTGGAACACAAACTTGTATCCCATGCTTCGCGTTCTATCTTTGTAAGAAGTTTCGCGAAAATAGTTTTGTTTAGGAACCTCATATGACATTTTTTGGACCCCAAATATGCTATCTTTGCTTTTATAAGGTACACATTAAAGTGCTATTTTGGAACACAAACTTGTATCCCATGCTATGCGTTCTATCGTTATAAGCAGTTTCGCGAAAATAATTTTGTTTAGAAACCTCATAGGACATTTTTTGGACCCCAAATATGCTATCATAGCTTTTATAAGGTACACATTAAAGTGCTCTTTTGGAACACAAACTTGTATCCCATGCTTCGCGTTCTATCTTTGTAAGAAGTTTTGCGAAAATAGTTTTGTTTAGAAACCTCATAGGACATAGTTTACAACCCAAATTGCTATCTACTCTTATAAGACACATTATGTGCTCTTTTGGAACACAAACTTGTATCCCATGCTTCGCGTTCTATCTTGTAAAAATTTCGCGAAAATAGTTTTGTTTAGGAACCTCATATGACATTTTTTGGACCCCAAATATGCTATCTAACTTTTATAAGGTACACAGTAAAGTGCTATTTTGGAAACAAACTTGTATCCCATGCTATGCGTTCTATCGTTATAAGAAGTTGCAAAATATTTGTTTAGAAACCGCATAGGACATTTTTTGGACCCCAAATATGCTATCTAAACTTTTATAAGGTACACGTCAAGTGCTATTTTGGAACACAAACTTGATCCAATGCTTCGCGTCTATCGTTTAAAAAGTTTTGCGAAAATAGTTTGTTTATAAACCTCATATGACATTTTTGAACCCCAAATATGCTATCTAAGCTTTTATAAGGACACATTAATGTGCTCTTTTGGAACACAACTTGTATCCCATGCTTTGCGTTCTATCGTTATAAGAAGTTTTGCGAGAATTTTTGCTTAGAAACCTCATAGGACATTTTTTGGACCCCAAATATGCTATCTAAGCTATATAAGTATACATTAAAGTGGTATTTTGGAAACACAACTTGTATCCCATGCTTCGCGTCTATCTTTATAAGAATTTTGCGAAAATATTTTGTTTAGAACCTCATATGCATTTTTTCCACCCAAATATGCTATCTAAGTTTTTATAAGGTACACATAAAGTGCTCTTTTGGAACACAAACTGTATCCCATGCTTCGCGTTCTATCTTGTAAGAAGTTTTGCGAAAATAGTTTTGTTTAGGACCCTCATATGACATTTTTTGGACCCCAAATATGCTATCTAGCTTTTATAAGGTACACATTAAAGTGCTCTTTTGGAACACAAACTTGTATCCCATGCTTTGCGTTCTATCGTTATAAGAAGTTTTGCGAAAATAGTTTTGTTTAGAAACCTCATAGGACATTTTTTGGACCCCAAATATGCTATATAAGCTTTTATAAGGTACACATTAAAATGCTCTTTTGGAACACAAACTTGAATCAAATGCTTCGCGTTATATCGTTATAAGAAGTTTTGCGAAAATAGTTTTGTTTAGAAACCTCATATGACATTTTTTGGTCCCCAAATATGCTATATAAGCTTTTATAAGGTACACATTAAAGTGCTCTTTTGGAACACAAACTTGTTTCCCATGCTTCGCGTTCTATCTTTATAAGAAGTTTTGCTAAAATAGTTTTGTTAAGAAACCTCATATGACATTTTTTGGACCCCAAATACGCTATCTAAGCTTTTATAAGGTACACATTAAAGTGCTCTTTTGGAACACAAACTTGTATCCCATGTTTCGCGTTATATCTTTGTAAGAAGTTTTGCGAAAATAGTTTTGTTTAGAAACCTCATATCACATTTTTTGGACCCTAAATATGCTATCTTAGCTTTTGTAAGGTACACATTAAAGTGCTCTTTTGGAACACAAACTTGTATCCCATGCTTTGCGTTCTATCGTTATAAGAAGTTTTGCGAAAATAGTTTTGTTTAGAAACCTCATAAGACATTTTTTGGACCCCAATATGCTATCTAAGCTTTTATAAGGTACACATTAAAGTGCTCTTTTGGAACACAAACTTGTATCCCATGCTTCGCGTTCTATATTTATAAGAAGTTTTGCGAAAATAGTTTTGTTAAGAAACCTCATATGACATTTTTTGGACCTCAAATATGCTATCTAAGCTTTTATAAGGTACACATTAAAGTGCTCTTTTGGAACACAAACTTGTATCCCATGCTTCGCGTTCTATCTTTGAAAGAAGTTTTGCGAAAATAGTTTTGTTTAGAAACCTCATATGACATTTTTTGGACCCCAAATATGCTATCTTAGCTTTTATAAGGTACACATTAAAGTGCTCTTTTGGAACACAAACTTGTATCCCATGATTCGCGTTCTATCTTTGTAAGAAGTTTTGCGAAAATAGTTTTGTTTAGAAACCTCATAGGACATATTTTAGACCCCAAATATGCTATCTAAGCTCTTATAAGGTACACATTAATGTGCTCTTATGGAACACAAACTTGTATCCCATGCTTCGCGTTCTATCTTTGTAAGAACTTATGCGAAAATAGTTTTGGTTAGAAACCTCATAGGACAATTTTTGGACCCCAAATATGCTATATAAGCTTTTATAAGGTACACATTAAAGTGTTCTTTTGGAACACAAACTTGTATCCCATGCTTCGCGTTCTATCTTTGTAAGAAGTTTCGCGAAAATAGTTTTGTTTAGGAACCTCATATGACATTTTTTGGACCCCAAATATGCTATCTTAGCTTTTATAAGGTACACATTAAAGTGCTATTTTGGAACACAAACTTGTATCCCATGCTATGCGTTCTATCGTTATAAGAAGTTTTGCGAAAATAATTTTGTTTAGAAACCTCATAGGACATTTTTTGGATCCAAATACGCTATCTAAGCTATTATAAGGTACACATTAAAGTCCTCTTTTGGAACACAAACTTGTATTCCATGCTTTGCGTTCTATCGTTATAAGAAGTTTTGCGAAAATAGTTTTGTTTAGAAACCTCATAGGACATTTTTTGGACCCGAAATATGCTATCTAAGCTATTATAAGGTACACATTAAAGTGCTCTTTTGGAACACAAACTTGTTTCCCATGCTTCGTGTTCTATCTTTATAAGAAGTTTTGCGAAAATAGTTTTGTTTAGAAACCTCATAGGACATTTTTTGGACCCCAAATATGGTATCTTAGCTTTTATAAGGTACACATTAAAGTGCTCTTTTGAAACACAAACTTGTATTACATGCTTCGCGTTCTATCGTTATAAGAAGTTTTGCGAGAATAGTTTTGTTTAGAAACCTCATAGGACATTTTTTGGACCCCAATATGCTATCTAAGCTTTTATAAGGTACACATTAAGGTGCTCTTTTGGAACACAAAATTGTATCCCATGCTTCGCGTTCTATATTTATAAGAAGTTTTGCGAAAATAGTTTTGTTTAGAAACCTCATAGGACATTTTTTGGACCTCAAATATACTATCAAAGCTTTTATAAGGTACACATTAAACTGCTCTTTTGGAACACAAACTTGTATCCCATGCTTCGCGTTCTATCTTTGTAAAAAGTTTCGCGAAAATAGTTTTGTTTAGGAACCTCATATAACAGTTTTTGGACCCCAAATATGCTATCTTAACTTTTATAAGGTACACATTAAAGTGCTATTTTGGAACACAAACTTGTATCCCATGCTATGCGTTCTATCGTTATAAGAAGTTTTGCAAAAATAATTTTGTTTAGAACCTCATAGGACATTTTTTGGACCCCAAATATGCTATCTAAACTCTTATAAGGTACACGTTAAAGTGCTATTTTGGAACACAAACTTGAATCCAATGCTTCGCGTTCTATCGTTATAAGAAGTTTTGCGAAAATAGTTTGTTTATAAACCTCATATGACATTTTTTGAACCCCAAATATGCTATCTAAGCTTTTATAAGGTACACATTAATGTGCTCTTTTGGAACACAAACTTGTATCCCATGCTTTGCGTTCTATCGTTATAAGAAGTTTTGCGAGAATAGTTTTGCTTAGAAACCTCATAGGACATTTTTTGGACCCCAAATATGCTATCTAAGCTATTATAAGGTATACATTAAAGTGGTATTTTGGAACACAAACTTGTATCCCATGCTTCGCGTTCTATCTTTATAAGAAGTTTTGCGAAAATAGTTTTGTTTAGAAACCTCATAGGACATTTTTTGTACCGCAAAAATGCTTTCTAGGCTTTATAAGGTACACATAAAGTGCTCTTTTGGAACACAAACTTTTATCCCATGCTTCGCGTTCTATCTTTATAAGAAGTTTTGCAAAATAGTTTTGTCGAAACCTCATAGGACATTTTTTGGACCCCAAATATAATATCTAAGCTTTTATAAGGTACATATTAAAGTGCTCTTTTGGATCACAAGTTGTATCCCATGCTTCGCGTTCTATCTTTATAAGAAGTTTTGCGAAAATAGTTTTTGTAGAAACGTCATAGACATTTTTTTGGACCCCAATATGCTATCTAAGCTTTTGTAAGGTACACATTAAAGTGCTCTTTTGAACACAAACTTGTTTCCCATGCTTCGCGTTCTATCTTTATAAGTGTTTTGCGAAAATAGTTTTGTTAGAAACATCATAGACATTTTTTGGACTCCAAATATGCTATCTAAGCTTTTGTAAGGTACACATTAAAGTGCTCTTTTGGAACACAAACTTGTTTCCCATGCTTCGCGTTCTATCTTTATAAGTAGTTTTGCGAAAATAGTTTTGTTTAGAAACCTCATAGGACATTTTTTGGACCTCAAATATGCTATCTAAGCTTTTATAAGGTACACATTAAAGTGCTCTTTTGGAACACAAACTCGTATCCCATGCTTCGCGTTCTATCTTTGAAAGAAGTTTTGCGAAAATAGTTTTCTTTAGAAACCTCATATGAAATTTTTTGGACCCCAAATATGCTATCTTAGCTTTTATAAGGTACACATTAAAGTGCTCTTTTGGAACACAAACTTGTATCCCATGCTTCGCGTTCTATCTTTGTAAGAAGTTTTGCGAAAATAGTTTTGTTTAGAAACCTCATAGGACATATTTTAGACCCCAAATATGCTATCTAAGCTCTTACAAGGTACACATTAATGTGCTCTTTTGGAACACAAACTTGTATCCCATGCTTCACGTTCTATCTTTGTAAGAACTTATGCGAAAATAGTTTTGGTTAGAAACCTCATAGGACATTTTTTAGACCCCAAATAAGCTATCTAAGCTTTTATAAGGTACACATTAAAGTGTTCTTTTGGAACACAAACTTGTATCCCATGCTTCGCGTTCTATCTTTGTAAGAAGTTTCGCGAAAATAGTTTTGTTTAGAAACCTCATAGGACATTTTTTGGACCCCAAATATGGTATCTTAGCTTTTATAAGGTACACATTAAAGTGCTCTTTTGAAACACAAAATTGTATCCCATGCTTCGCGTTCTATATTTATAAGAAGTTTTGCGAAAATAGTTTTGTTTAGAAACCTCATAGGACATTTTTTGGACCTCAAATATACTATCAAAGCTTTTATAAGGTACACATTAAAGTGCTCTTTTGGAACACAAACTTGTATCCCATGCTTCGCGTTCTATCTTTGTAAAAAGTTTCGCGAAAATAGTTTTGTTTAGGAACCTCATATAACAGTTTTTGGACCCCAAATATGCTATCTTAGCTTTTATAAGGTACACATTAAAGTGCTATTTTGCAACACAAACTTGTATCCCATGCTATGCGTTCTATCGTTATAGATTGTTGCAAAAATAATTTTGTTTAGAAACCTCATAGGACATTTTTTGGACCCCAAATATGCTATCTAAACTTTTATAAGGTACACGTTAAAGTGCTATTTTGGAACACAAACTTGAATCCAATGCTTCGCGTTCTATCGTTATAAGAAGTTTTGCGAAAATAGTTTGTTTATAAACCTCATATGACATTTTTTGAACCCCAAATATGCTATCTAAGCTTTTATAAGGTACACATTAATGTGCTCTTTTGGAACACAAACTTGTATCCCATGCTTTGCGTTCTATCGTTATAAGAAGTTTTGCGAGAATAGTTTTGCTTAGAAACCTCATAGGACATTTTTTCGACCCCAAATATGCTATCTAAGCTATAATAAGGTATACATTAAAGTGGTATTTTGGAACACAAACTTGTATCCCATGCTTCGCGTTCTATCTTTATAAGAAGTTTTGCGAAAATAGTTTTGTTTAGAAACCTCATAGGACATTTTTTGTACCGCAAAAATGCTTTCTAAGCTTTTATAAGGTACACATTAAAGTGCTCTTTTGGAACACAAACTTTTATCCCATGCTTCGCGTTCTATCTTTATAAGAAGTTTTGCAAAAATAGTTTTGTTAAGAAACCTCATAGGACATTTTTTTGGACCCAAAATATAATATCTAAGCTTTTATAAGGTACATATTAAAGTGCTCTTTTGGATCACAAAGTTGTATCCCATGCTTCGCGTTCTATCTTTATAAGAAGTTTTGCGAAAATAGTTTTGTTTAGAAACGTCATAGGACATTTTTTGGACCCCAAATATGCTATCTAAGCTTTTGTAAGGTACACATTAAAGTGCTCTTTTGGAACACAAACTTGTTTCCCATGCTTCGCGTTCTATCTTTATAAGTAGTTTTGCGAAAATAGTTTTGTTTAGAAACATCATAGGACATTTTTTGGACTCCAAATATGCTATCTAAGCTTTTGTAAGGTACACATTAAAGTGCTCTTTTGGAACACAAACTTGTTTCCCATGCTTCGCGTTCTATCTTTATAAGTAGTTTTGCGAAAATAGTTTTGTTTAGAAACCTCATAGGACATTTTTTGGACCTCAAATATGCTATCTAAGCTTTTATAAGGTACACATTAAAGTGCTCTTTTGGAACACAAACTCGTATCCCATGCTTCGCGTTCTATCTTTGAAAGAAGTTTTGCGAAAATAGTTTTCTTTAGAAACCTCATATGAAATTTTTTGGACCCCAAATATGCTATCTTAGCTTTTATAAGGTACACATTAAAGTGCTCTTTTGGAACACAAACTTGTATCCCATGCTTCGCGTTCTATCTTTGTAAGAAGTTTTGCGAAAATAGTTTTGTTTAGAAACCTCATAGGACATATTTTAGACCCCAAATATGCTATCTAAGCTCTTATAAGGTACACATTAAGTGCTCTTTTGGAACACAAACTGTATCCCATGCTTCACGTTCTATCTTTGTAAGAACTTATGCGAAAATAGTTTTGGTTAGAAACCTCATAGGACATTTTTTAGACCCCAAATATGCTATCTAAGCTTTTATAAGGTACACATTAAAGTGTTCTTTTGGAACACAAACTTGTATCCCATGCTTCGCGTTCTATCTTTGTAAGAAGTTTCGCGAAAATAGTTTTGTTTAGGAACCTCATATGACATTTTTTGGACCCCAAATATGCTATCTTAGCTTTTATAAGGTACACATTAAAGTGCTATTTTGGAACACAAACTTGTATCCCATGCTATGCGTTCTATCGTTATAAGAAGTTTTGCGAAAATAATTTTGTTTAGAAACATCATAGGACATTTTTTGGACACAAATATGCTATCTTAGCTTTTATAAGGTACACATTAAAGTCCTCTTTTGGAACACAAACTTGTATTCCATGATTTGCGTTCTATCGTTATAAGAAGATTTGCGAAAATAGTTTTGTTTAGAAACCTCATAGGACATTTTTTGGACCCCAAATATGCTATCTAAGCTATTATAAGGTACACATTAAAGTGTTCTTTTGGAACACAAACTTGTATTACATGCTTTGCGTTCTATCGTTATAAGAAGTTTTGCGAGAATAGTTTTGTTTAGAAACCGCACAGGACATTTTTTGGACCCCAAATATGCTATCTAAGCTTTTATAAGGAACACATTAAGGTGCTCTTTTGGAACACAAAATTGTATCCCATGCTTCGCGTTCTATATTTATAAGAAGTTTTGCGAAAATAGTTTTGTTTAGAAACCTCATAGGACATTTTTGGACCTCAAATATACTATCAAAGCTTTTATAAGGTACACATTAAAGTGCTCTTTTGGAACACAAACTTGTATCCCATGCTTCGCGTTCTATCTTTGTAAAAAGTTTCGCGAAAATAGTTTTGTTTAGGAACCTCATATGACAGTTTTTGGAACCCAAATATGCTATCTTAGCTTTTATAAGGTACACATTAAAGTGCTATTTTGGAACACAAACTTGTATCCCATGCTATGCGTTCTATCGTTATAAGAAGGTTTACAAAAATAATTTTGTTTAGAAACCTCATAGGACATTTTTTGGACCCCAAATATGCTATCTAAGCTTTTATAAGGTACACGTTAAAGTGCTATTTTGGAACACAAACTTGAATCCAATGCTTCGCGTTCTATCGTTATAAGAAGTTTTGCGAAAATAGTTTTGTTTAGAAACCTCATATGACATTTTTTGGACCCCAGATATGCTATCTAAGCTTTTATAAGGTACACATTAATGTGCTCTTTTGGAACACAAACTTGTATCCCATGCTTTGCATTCTATCGTTATAAGAAGTTTTGCGAGAATAGTTTTGTTTAGAAACCTCATAGGACATTTTTTGGACCCCAAATATGCTATCTAAATTTTTATAAGGTACACGTTAAAGTGCTATTTTGGAACACAAACTTGAATCCAATGCTTCGCGTTCTATCGTTATAAGAAGTTTTGCGAAAATAGTTTGTTTATAAACCTCATATGACATTTTTTGAACCCCAAATATGCTATCTAAGCTTTTATAAGGTACACATTAAAGTGCTCTTTTGGAACACAAACTTTTATCCCATGCTTCGCGTTCTATCTTTATAAGAAGTATTGCAAAAATAGTTTTGTAAAGAAACCTCATAGGACATTTTTTTGGACCCAAAATATAATATCTAAGCTTTTACAAGGTACATATTAAAGTGCTCTTTTGGATCACAAAGTTGTATTCAATGCTTCGCGTTCTATCTTTATAAGAAGTTTTGCGAAAATAGTTTTGTTTAGAAACGTCATAGCACATTTTTTGGACCCCAAATATGCTATCTAAGCTTTTATAAGGTACACATTAAAGTGCTCTTTTGGAACACAAACTTGTATTATGCTTCGCATTCTATCTTTGTAAGAAGTTTTGCGAAAATAGTTTTGTTTAGAAACCTCATATGACATTTTTTGGACCCCAAATATGCTATCTTAGCTTTTATAAGGTACACATTAAAGTGCTCTTTTGGAACACAAACTTGTATCCCATGCTTTGCGTTCTATCGTTATAAGAAGTTTTGCGAGAATAGTTTTGTTTAGAAACCTCATAGACATTTTTTGGACTACAAATATGCTATCTACGCATTTATAAGGTACACATTAAAGTGCTCTTTTAGAACACAAACTTGTATCCCATGCTTCGCGTTCTATCGTTATAAGAAGTTTTGCTAGAATAGTTTTGTTTAGAAACCGCATAGGACATTTTTTGGACCCCAAATATGCTATCTAAGCTTTTATAAGGAACACATTAAGGTGCTCTTTTGGAACACAAAATTGTATCCCATGCTTCGCGTTCTATATTTATAAGAAGTTTGCGAAAATAGTTTTGTTTAGAAACCTCATAGGACATTTTTTGGACCTCAAATATACTATCAAAGCTTTTATAAGGTACACATTAAAGTGCTCTTTTGGAACACAAACTTGTATCCCATGCTTCGCGTTCTATCTTTGTAAGAAGTTTTGCGAAAATAGTTTTGTTTAGAAACCTCATAGGACATTTTTTGGACCCCAAATATGCTATCTTAGCTTTTATAAGGGACACATTAAAGTGCTCTTTTGAAACACAAACTTGTATTACATGCTTTGCGTTCTATCGTTATAAGAAGTTTTGCGAGAATAGTTTTGTTTAGAAACCTCATAGGACATTTTTTGGACCCCAAATATGCTATCTTAGCTTTTATAAGGTACACATTAAAGTGCTCTTTTGAAACACAAACTTGTATTACATGCTTTGCGTTCTATCGGTATAAGAAGTTTTGCGAGAATAGTTTTGTTTAGAAACCGCATAGGACATTTTTTGGACCCCAAATATGCTATCTAAGCTTTTATAAGGAACACATTAAGGTGCTCTTTTGGAACACAAAATTGTATCCCATGCTTCGCGTTCTATATTTATAAGAAGTTTGCGAAAATAGTTTTGTTTAGAAACCTCATAGGACATTTTTTGGACCTCAAATATACTATCAAAGCTTTTATAAGGTACACATTAAAGTGCTCTTTTGGAACACAAACTTGTATCCCATGCTTCGCGTTCTATCTTTGTAAAAAGTTTCACGAAAATAGTTTTGTTTAGGAACCTCATATGACAGTTTTTGGACCCCAAATATGCTATCTTAGCTTTTATAAGGTACACATTAAAGTGCTATTTTGGAACACAAACTTGAAACCAATGCTTCGCGTTCTATCGTTATAAGAAGTTTTGCGAAAATAGTTTTGTTTAGAAACGTCATAGCACATTTTTTGGACCCCAAATATGCTATCTAACCTTTTGTAAGGTACACATTAAAGTGCTCTTTTGGAACACAAACTTGTATTATGCTTCGCGTTCTATCTTTGTAAGAAGTTTTGCGAAAATAGTTTTGTTTAGAAACCTCATATGACATTTTTTGGACCCCAAATATGCTATCTTAGCTTTTATAAGGTACACATTAAAGTGCTCTTTTGGAACACAAACTTGTATCCCATGCTTTGCATTCTATCGTTATAAGAAGTTTTGCGAGAATAGTTTTGTTTAGAAACATCATAGGACATTTTTTGGACTCCAAATATGCTATCTACGCATTTATAAGGTACACCTTAAAGTGCTCTTTTAGAACACAAACTTGTATCCCATGCTTTGCGTTCTATCTTTATAAGAAGTTTTGCAAAAATAGTTTTGTTTAGAAACCTCATAGGACATTTTTTGGACCTCAAATATGCTATATAAGCTTTTATAAGGTACACATTAAAATGCTCTTTTGGAACACAAACTTGTATCCCATGCTTCGCGTTCTATCTTTGTAAAAAGTTTCGCGAAAATAGTTTTGTTTAGGAACCTCATATGACAGTTTTTGGACCCCAAATATGCTATCTTAGCTTTTATAAGGTACACATTAAAGTGCTATTTTGGAACACAAACTTGTATCCCATGCTTCGCGTTCTATCTTTATAAGAAGTTTTGCGAAAATAGTTTTGTTTAGAAACGTCATAGGACATTTTTTGGACCCCAAATATGCTATCTAAGCTTTTATAAGGTACACATTAAAGTGCTCTTTTGGAACACAAACTTGTATTATGCTTCGCATTCTATCTTTGTAAGAAGTTTTGCGAAAATAGTTTTGTTTAGAAACCTCATATGACATTTTTTGGACCCCAAATATGCTATCTTAGCTTTTATAAGGTACACATTAAAGTGCTCTTTTGGAACACAAACTTGTATCCCATGCTTTGCGTTCTATCGTTATAAGAAGTTTTGCGAGAATAGTTTTGTTTAGAAACCTCATAGGACATTTTGGACTGACTCCAAATATGCTATCTACGCATTATAAGGTACACCTTAAGTGCTCTTTTAGAACACAAACTTGTATCCCATGCTTTGCGTTCTATCTTATAAGAAGTTTTGCGAAAATAGTTTTGTTTAGAAACCTCATAGGACATTTTTTGGACCTCAAATATGCTATATAAGCTTTTATAAGGTACACATTAAAATGCTCTTTTGGAACACAAACTTGTATCCCATGCTTCGCGTTCTATCTTTGTAAAAAGTTTCGCGAAAATAGTTTTGTTTAGGAACCTCATATGACAGTTTTTGGACCCCAAATATGCTATCTTAGCTTTTATAAGGTACACATTAAAGTGCTATTTTGGAACACAAACTTGTATCCCATGTTATGCTTTCTATCGTTATAAGAAGTTTTACAAAAATAATTTTGTTTAGAAACCTCATAGGACATTTTTTGGACCCCAAATATGCTATCTAAGCTTTTATAAGGTACACGTTAAAGTGCTATTTTGGAACACAAACTTGAAACCAATGCTTCGCGTTCTATCGTTATAAGAATTTTTGCGAAAATAGTTTTGTTTAGAAACCTCATATGACATTTTTTGGACCCCAAATATGCTATCTAAGCTTTTATAAGGTACACATTAATGTGCTCTTTTGGATTCATATAAGTTGTTTGG
>VHIU01000668.1:0-13551 GCA_010577795.1 Isatis tinctoria | reverse complement strand
AGTTGATGAGAGATAAGTGGAGGAGAAAGTTAACAATGAAAGAGGTTGAACAATGGAGATCGTGGAGCTGAACGTGAAGGTGGGTAATTTTTTTTTCGGTTTTGATTTTTTTTTTAAAGATAACCGTGAGTTGAACAAATAATTTTTAACCAAAAAGTAAATAAATTTGTAATATTTTTTTTTTAACCACGATCAGTTTTTATAACTTCACCTGTAACATTTATTTTCGTTTTATTTATTTTATTAAAACAGATCGTGGTTAAAAACGAAAAATTAAATTGAGAATAAATTTTTTAACCAAAATAGAAAATGATAATTACAGAGACACGTGTCGAGCAAAGGAACATGGGACTGACTTCTGTTTTATAGGTATTAGATATATATATATATATAAGTGCAAAGTCTTCATGCACCAAAATATTGTGAAAAGCAGCCAAAATATATATGTTTTGAAAAAGGTAAATTTTTTTTTGCAATTTGGCTTTAACTCTTCATGTGTTCTGTAACTTTGTCTAATTAACAAACTCATTCATAGAGTTTTAAAAGAAAAAAAGAGGAAAAAAAACAGGGTAAATGGGCTTGGAGCTGTGAAATAGTATCTCAGAGAGTTTTCATTCATATTCTGAAATTCTTGACTTAACCGTCAGATTATTGACTAATTTAAAATATACAGTTAAATATAACTATTGACTCTTTCATTCTTTGCCTATGTTTTTCTGGATCTAGTCGAGCTCTAATAAGTGTGCATGAGTCTGAAGAATTGATACGTTCAACATGGTTCTATACCGTATAGAGCACATCAACACTCGTAGATCAGACCTCTGAATAATCTGAACTTTCTTCAGAAAGCCAAGAAGACTTTGGAAATTGCCTTGCGGAAAGATGCGAAACAGGCTTAGGAGGGACTTCAAGATCTTCAACACTGCCTTCAAGCATCTCATGACTCTGTTCATCGGTGGGCAGTTTGATGGAGAAGACTGAATACACCAGAGACACACTAGACTCATCTTCTTTGCGATCCCTTCTTCTTCTACTGTCATTTCTTCGTCGAGAAGCTTTCTGTATTCCCATTTGCAAGATCTTTATATATCCATTCAGGAAAGTACATTGAGCTTGCGTTAGATTCCGAGTCTTCAGCTGTTTCTCTGTTCTTTGCTCCGATCATCTCGATTACTAACATTCCATAGCTTTATACATCTGACTTGTGAGATACGCTTCCAAAGACCGACCAAGATCATCTTTTTTGCAATATCTTCTTCTTCTTGAGTTATTTCACCCCCAAGAAGCTTTGTGCTATCTCCACTTTCAAGATCCTTATAGATCCAATCCGGAAAGTAAGCCGAGCTGTTGTTTGGATCAGCATTTTGGACTCGTTCTTTGTTCCTTGCTCCGATCATCTCAAGAACCAACATTCCATAGCTATACACATCCGACTTGTGAGACACACTTCCATACATTCTTGAAAACAACTCTGGAGCAATGTATCCTATAGTTCCTCTCGTGTCAAGCAATGACAAGATGCTTTCTTGCTTCTCACAGAGCTTAGCGAGACCAAAGTCAGCAACTTTAGGTCTGAGATTTTCATCCAAGAGCACATTCTGAGGTTTAATGTCGAAATGCACAATTCTTGTTTTACAGCTGTAGTGCAAGTACTCAATTCCCTTGGCAACTCCTAGCGCAATCCCATATAACGTACTCACATCAAGATTCAAGGACTGATCTAGAGATCCATTCTCTAGAAACTCATATACAATCGCTCTTTTAGAACCTTCGTAGCAGAAACCAAACAGAGATACAATGTTAACATGAGATGTTTTTTTTTCGAATTGAATGTTAAATTTCAACCAAAAAATCTGTTTTTACATTGATATGCTTCTGTTTTATATGGTCAGAAGTTTGAAGAGAGAAATTGAGTAAGCTTATATGGATTAGAGACGGGATTCAAACCAAATGATCAAACCGTTCTCCAGTTTCTTCTCCCCTGCAGATCTGGCTGAACTCAGCCTGTTGCGCACGATTTTTTTTTTTTTTTTGAATTGAATGTTAAATTTCAAGATCAAAAACAACTGTTTTACATTGACATGCTACTCTTTTGAATTTTTAGAAAAGAAGAGCAAACAAACTTTGAAAAGAAAAGTTTTAAGTACGTACACTAAACCAGTGAATTAGACTATTTTCAAGCCTCTTGTCGCCATCTGCTCTTGCTGTGGATAGGCGGTTTCTGACTGTCTTGTCGATGAGTTTGATGAGGCGTGATGGGGGAGAAGGCTTCTCTCCATGTTTCCTGAGGTTTTGCTCTCTCCATAATGTGTAAATGGTTGCTTGGAACACATATCTGAAAATGAATTGTTGTATGTAGCTCATTGTCGGATTCTGAAGCAGGAGGAGGATTTCCGGCCAGTTTGTTGTGTAATGAGACTGTAAGAGTTGCTGAGTAAGGGATTTCCATATTTCTTCAGCGTAGGAGCATGTGAAGAAGAGATGGTCCCTTGATTCAAGTTGATGAGAGCAGAGAACACACCTTGGATCATGAGATCGATTCCAAGTCACCGTTCTGTCTCCAGTTGCAAGTCGATTGAGAATCGCCAGCCATGTTAGAAATGCGAACTTCGGTGTCGCTTTTGAGAACCAAATTCCTTTTGCCCACGGTTGCGTTGCAGACCCAATGCGTATGAGATTCCATGTGTTTTTGGCATTGAAGATGGGTCTGTATATGTCTGCTTTCTGTTTCCAGACTGCGACGTCTTGTTCCTCTGCATTCCTTGTTCTGTGGATGTTTTCAATAGAGTCTTCAATAAGGTTGAGTAGTTGAGTTCTGTGCCTTCTTCTCCGATGCGTGAGTAATACTTCCTCGACAGTGGCATTCTCAGAAATCCCCATGTCGATGAAGCCCCTGCAACCAAGTAGGTTGTGGAGACGGCCTTGGGGAGACCAATGGTCGAACCAGAAAGAGGTATCCCTCCCGCTGTGAATCTTCACTTTGTGCAGAGATTGGGCTTGATGTCTTAGCTTCAAAATTTTTCGCCACATCCAAGAGCCTGTGTTTGTTGAGGAGTTGATCTTCCAGAAACTACCTTTGCGTATTAGGTACGTTCTCAACCAGCGAACCCATAGGGACGAGTTTGTTGAGGTGATTTTCCATATCAACTTTAAGACACAGACCGTATTTGTTTCCTTCAGCCTTCTAATTCCTAACCCTCCCTCATCTTTTGGTTTGCAAATATCTTCCCATGATACCTTCGACTTTTTCTTGTTTAAATCGGGACCAGACCATAAAAATGCCGAACAAAGACTTTCAACCTCTTTTAAACATTCTCCTGGAAGTCTGAAAGCACTCATCCAGAAGTTTGAAATACTCATTATTACCGATTTGATCAACTGCAAACGTCCTCCATATGATAGATGGCGAGATGTCCAGGTGGATATCCTTGCACGGATTGTTTCAATTAGCGGCTTGTAGTCGTTACTTGTCATTCGTTTAGTTAGGAGAGGTAGCCCCAAATATTTTACCGGTAGCTGTCCTGAGGCGAAAGGGAATTGAGCAAGTATGGTGTTTTTGGTTAGTGCAGAGATCCCGGCCATGTAAAGAGTAGATTTTTCCAAGCTGATATGTAATCCCGAATCACGTGCAAAGTCATCAAGAACGCGAAGAACACCTTCAACAGATGTTTTGTTACCATCTGTAAGTGGTGGCGTTGGTTTCTCACCGTGTTGCCTAAAGTTCCTTTCCCGCCAGATCCCATATATGACTGCGTGGAAGACGTACTTCAGAATGAAATCCTCCCCGAAGTCAAGATTGGACTGCAGAATGTAGGAGATAATGTGTGACGTTTGGCTCATGCTTGCCACTTCGTTGATGAAATCTTCACAATTGCTCTTTGAATCTTTCAAGACCTTCACTGCAACTTTACTACCATCACGTAACTTCCCTTTATATACAGTTCCAAATCCTCCTCGTCCAACTACTTCGGTAAATGATTTCGTAATTTTCTTGATTTGTCTATAACTATACCTTCTCAAGGTTACAAGCGCCTCAAGGTTCTGATTTCTCAGAGCAGTTTTTTTCCTTCTCTCCCATAGCAAGAATGCTAGAATCATCACCAAGAATACAGTTAATACTATCCCTGCAACTGGAAAAAAAATACAAAAATAATGTTAGTTTCAGTCTCTAGGAAGTTGTGACACAAGCCGGAATGGTAATTTTAACCTGTTCCAACTGTTATCAGTATGGAGCGATTCTTGCTGTAAGTTCCTGCAAAATTGAATGGAGTATTTGAAGGGAATGTCCTGAAATCAGACTTGTATTTATTCTAGTAGAGTCGTGATGTCGAGATAAGACAATCATATGATATTGGACGGTTATAATGTTTTGCTAGAAGCCGTTTATAACTTATGAGTTATGAACTCATTACCATTATCATATGATCCTATAGGGTCACACACCTAAGCAAACTGGATAATATAAATTGGGTTTTTGATCATTAGAGTAATGATTATGATCAACGTATATAAGATATACGTTAATATCGACTTTCTGTGAGGGTGTCGATCGACACCAATAGTGGGTGTCGATCGACACTAGTTCGGTCACGACTTCTAGAAGTATTGACTTTTAGATGGTGTCGACCGACACCAATTAGGTTGGTGTCGATCGACACCCGTCGGCAACTCAGCCTATATATAGGATATGAGGGCTTGAGTTTGGATATATCAAAAATCATTTTGATAACACGAAAATCACATAAGAGAAGTCTTTTTCTGAGTCTTTGGAAGACAGAAAAACACAGAAACGAAGATAGAAACCCGAAGGCGAATCGTTCGCTCCGGCACTAGCATCCCGTCGTCCAGTTTGTGTGCGTGTGGACTTCTGTAGAGGCGCAGCACTTGAGGCGCTTGAGATCTCGATTACCTGTTCTTATTCCGCTGCAAAACCTTCAGGTATGTTCGAGATTTCATATATATTCAAACATAGATTCAATTGGCACGATCCGTGGACATAGGATTGTTGTTAGGGCTGTTTTAATATGATTAAAACCTGAACGAAATCCATCAGTGGTATCAGAGCGGTGTGTTTGTATTGAATCTGTTGAATATATGTAAATCCACCTGTTCAAAAATCGTTTTTGATGAAGAACACGTTCTGAGTTCTTCGGTGTCGATCGACACCAATTCGGTGTCGATCGACACCACTTTGGTTTTCGCGTGAAAAATTGTTTTCGCGTAAAACTTTAGTTTACGATCGATTTAAACGGTAAATTAGTTATCGATCAATTGAACCGATTTGGAGGGTGTCGATCGACACTAAAGTAGTGTCGATCGACCCGGTCGGATATATGCAAATTGATTCGATCGGTTTAATCGGTTAAATGGTTTATCACGATTGAACCGGATCAGAATTTGTCGGTCAACCAAAGTTGTGTCGATCGACACTGACCTGGTGTCGATCGACACCACTTCAGAATTTGCGTAGAAAAGTTTAAAACAAGTTAAAAATCTAGAATATATAAGTGATATAAACTAGATTAATGTTCAGTTCCTCAAACATAATATTAAGCTTTTAATATCTTCCCAATCTTGTCAACTGTCAAGGCTCGTTTCATTGTGTGATGGGTCTGCCAAAGCAGGGGTCCGCAATTACATGAGTGAGGCAGGTTGTAATCGTTACTACGGACTTAAAAGATTGGTTTGCTTAAATGGGCTATCAAAATAGTTTTGGGCTCATAGATATAGGATTGGATTCGATATTAGATATTAATCCAAGACCGAGAATTATATATGATATAATTAGCAAAGTGTTGCTTACCTAAATAGCTAAGGTTTGGGCGATGGGCCAAAGCTCACTCAAATTTTTGTGAAATATGGATCTTGGATCATTATATTCAATTGAGGAAAATTGTTTTTTGAATATAATGTGAGTTTCTTAATTGTTAAGATTTCTCATTTCTTGAACATCAAAAACTAAAACTCTCAATTTTGTTTTTCAGCATGGCTACTTCCCCTCACAGAAACACATTCTCGCTTCGATCCGTCCTTGAGAAGGACAAGCTTAATGGATCGAACTTCCTCGAATGGTATCGAAACTTGAGAATTGTTCTCAAGCAGGAGAAAAAGGAATATGTCCTTGAAAAGGTTCTCCCTGAGAAACCGAAGTCCAATGCCGGACACGCTGAAAGGAATGCTTGGGAGAAGCATTCTAATGATGAGGTCGATGTGAGTTGTCTCATGCTGGCTACCATGAACTCGGACTTGCAGAAGCAATACGAGAACGTGGTGTCACCTGTTGAGATGATCACTAGCCTGAAAGGGATGTTTCAGGAGCAAGCACGAACTGAGAGATACCAGACGGTTAAGTCTCTCATTGAGTGCAAGCTACCAAAGGATGGTCCAGTTAGCCCACATGTCATTAAGATGATGGGTTATATTGATAACTTGGCAAAACTGGATTGTCCTCTTAGCCAAGAGTTGGCTACGGACATCATTCTGCAGTCGTTGCCATCAAGCTTTGATCAGTTTATCATGAACTATAACATGAACAACATGACAAAGACTTTGACGGAACTGCATGGCATGCTCAAAACAGCTGAGCCAAACATCAAAAAGGGCACCCCTAATGTACTTATGGTACAAGGGGGTAAAAAGTTTAAGAAACATGCTAAGGGTAAAGGAAAAGCTAAGGCATTCCCGATTGAGAATCAGGATAAGCCTGAGACTTCTTCCAACCCAAACGCGGCCCTACTGATGCTGATAAATGCCATTACTGCAACAAGTCTGGGCATTGGAAGAGAAATTGCAAAGAGTATCTGGGAGATCTAAAGAACTCGAAGAAGACGTATGAGACGACTTCTTCAGGTATCTATGTTATAGAAGTAAATGTTACTACTTCAGGTTCTAAGTCTTGGGTATTAGATACCGGCTGTGGCGCTCATATTTGTACAAATATGCAGGGTCTAAGCAACAGTAGAACGCTGGAAAAAGGACAAGTGGACCTGCGTGTTGGGAATGGAGCAAGAGTTGCTGCATTGCCGTAGGAACTTATCATTTGTCTTTGCCGTCAGGCTTGGTTTTAGAATTGAATAATTGCTACTATGTACCTGCTATAAGCAGAAACATCATTTCTATTTCCGTTTTGGATTTAGAAGACTTTCAGTTTTCGATTAAAAACAAGTGTTGTTCTTTTAATCGTAATGAAATGTTGTATGGTAGCGCTCCATTAGAGAATGGACTTTATATTCTCAACCAATCTATGCCTGTCTATAACATAAGTACCAAACGGTTAAGAACCAATGACTCGAACCCCACGTTTCTCTGGCATTGTCGTTTGGGCCACATCAATGAGAAAAGGATTCAAAAGCTCCATAATGATGGACTTTTAGACTCATTTGATTTTGAATCATTTGAGAAATGTGAATCCTGCTTATTGGGCAAAATGACAAAAGCTCCTTTCAACAAATTCAATGAAAGGGCTGGTGACCTATTGGGACTAATACATACCGATGTATGTGGTCCAATGAGTGTTAGTGCTAGAGGAAACTTTCAGTACTTCATCACGTTTACTGATGATTTCAGTAGATTTGGTTATGTCTATTTAATGAGACATAAATCGGAATCCTTTGAAAAGTTCAAGGAGTTCCAAAATGAAGTGCAGAACCAACTTGGCAAAAGTATTAAAGCTCTTCGATCAGATCGTGGAGGTGAATACTTAAGCCAAGAGTTCAGTGATCATCTGAGTAACTGTGGAATTGTTTCACAACTTACTCCTCCTGGAACACCTCAGTGGAATGGTGTATCTGAAAGGAGGAATCGGACTTTATTAGATATGGTTCGATCGATGATGAGTCAAGTAGATCTTCCATTATCCTTTTGGGGATACGCTCTAGAAACGTCTGCGTTTACGCTAAACAGAGTTCCATCAAAATCAGTCGAGAAGACGCCATATGAGATGTGGACTGGAAAAGTTCCAAGTTTGTCTTTTCTTAAAATTTGGGGTTGTGAAGCTTATGTCAAACGGTTGATATCTGATAAGCTTGAACCCAAATCTGATAAGTGCTACTTCGTTGGTTATCCTAAGGAAACCAAGGCTTACTACTTTTACAACCGTTCTGAGAACAAAGTGTTTGTTGCTAAGAACTGTGTTTTTCTTGAGAAAGAATTTCTTTCCAAGAAGAACAGTGGGAGTAAAGTACAACTCGAAGAAGTTCGAGAATCACAGGAGCCTGCTCAACCTGTCGAGGAAGAGCAGCGACTGGATCTACAAAGAGTTGTAGAGCCCGAGCCTGTGATGCCAGAAGTCGCGCCGATCCGAAAGGATTCGTCAAGAGCCCGAGAGATATGGATTTCTCGTGACTAATTGTCATGATCTCTTGATCATTGACAGTGACGAACCTGCGACTTTCGAAGAAGCAATGATGGGCCCTGACTCCGAAAAGTGGTTTAAGGCCGCTGAATCCGAAATCGGTTCCATGTCACAAAACCAAGTATGGACTTTGGTTGATTTACCTGATGGTGTAAAAGCCATTGAGTGTAAATGGGTCTTCAAGAAGAAGATCGATGTGAATGGAAACGTTCAGATTTACAAAGCTAGGTTGGTGGCAAAAGGTTTCAAACAAGTTCAAGGTGTTGACTATGATGAAACCTATTCCCCAGTCGCTATGCTTAAATCTATTCGGATTCTCCTAGCAACAGCTGCTCATTATGATTATGAGATTTGGCAAATGGATGTGAAAACAGCTTTCCTTAACGGGATTCTGGAGGAGGATGTGTACATGACACAACCTCCGGGTTTCATTGATCCGATAATGATGCTGGGAAAGTATGCAAGCTTCATAAATCCATTTATGGATTGAAGCAAGCATCTCGGAGTTGGAACCTACGTTTTGATGAAGCAGTTAAAAAGTTTAACTTCATCAGAAACGAAGAGGAACCTTGCGTTTACAAGAAGACTAGTGGGAGCGCAGTTGCATTTCTCGTACTGTATGTAGATGACATACTTCTCATAGGAGATGATATTCCATTACTTCAGTCAGTAAAGAACTGGCTAGGAAGTTGTTTCTCTCGATGAAAGACATGGGCGAAGCCGCCTATATTCTTGGAATAAGGATCTATAGAGATAGATCAAAGAGGGTGATTGGACTGTGCCAGGACACTTATATAGATAAGGTTCTACACAGGTTCAACATGCATGATTCCAAGAAGGGCTTGCTTCCGATGTCTCATGGCATTACTCTCAGCAAGAAGCAGTGTCCTTCGACACCTGCTGAGCGAGAGCGCATGAGTAGGATTCCTTTTGCTTCTGCAGTAGGATCTATTATGTATGCCATGCTTTGTACTCGTCCAGATGTTGCTTGTGCTTTAAGCATGACGAGTCGATACCAGTCAGATCCCGGTGAGAGTCACTGGACTGCCGTCAAGACTATCCTAAAGTATTTGAAAATACCAAGGATAAGTTCTTGGTTTATGGAGGATGTGATGAGCTTGTAGTGAGTGGTTATACGGACGCCAGCTTTCAGACAGATAGAGACGATTTTCGATCTCAGTCTGGTTACGTCTTCTGTCTGAATGGAGGTGCAGTTAGTTGGAAGAGTTCCAAGCAGAGCACCGTGGCGGACTCAACGACCGAGGCTGAATACATCGCTGCTTCGGAAGCGGCGAAGGAGGCTGTTTGGATTAGGAAGTTCATTACTGAGCTTGGTATGATTCCTAGCATTTCTGAGCCTGTGGCATTGTTTTGTGACAACAATGGAGCCATAGCTCAAGCTAAGGAGCCCAGATCACACCAGAAATCCAAACACATTGAGAGGAGATATCATCTGATACGTGATATTATTGAGAGAGGCGACGTCAAAATCAGCAGAGTTCCGACAGACGAGAACGTTGCTGACCCGTTGACTAAGCCACTTCCACGACCGAAGCATGAGAGTCATGCTGCTGCTATAGGCATTAGATTCCTTAAGCAGTAATCTTGTTTTTAGTGGGAGTTATCATATTTATGTTTTGATGTTCATGTAAACATACATTTGGTTATGTTTTATTTAATGAAATTGTTTCATTGTTATTTAATGGTGTTATTAAATATTGTCCAAAAGTAATTTATGGCATTCTTATAGATCATCAAATACGTGATTTGATCATGAAACTCTATAAGTGATAGATGACATAAATTATTTTCGTCCATAGTCGAGGTTATTAAAGTTGGACATTAATAACCGCGTGAGACTAGTATGTGAGGTGACTGATGACTAAGTTTCATGGAGTCATTAATAAGAGTATTAAAGTCAATCACATAGATATGTGTTAGAGAACACATGATCGGACATGACCCGCTAATGAGAACTCTACAAGATTGTTATATGAGTGTCATAAGAGTTTCTCATTACGACTATAGAGTATAGTCCTTAGACCTGAGTTCATCATGATTTCTTACATATGAATTGGTGTGCTTTGACCTTGTCAAACGTCAGCCGTAACTGGTGGCTATAAAGGCATTGATTGGGCATATTATGAAGTGTGTAGGAAACAGGGATGAAACAAGATGGAATTTGTCCCTCCCATATAACGGGAGATAAATATCTCAGGGCCTATCGAAGATTTGATACTGGAAATGCGTGGCCGCGCTCAAACAGATTGAATGTCAATCGTTTGTATTTTATCAGTATAAATCAGAGTTCGATAAACATGGTTTGGTTGATTAAGGATGACACGAGTTCTTGCCTTATGCCAGATCGAGATATAGAGACAAAGGGATTATGGGAATATTTGATTCCAGTACAAGTGGGAGATTGAAGGGAATGTCCTGAAATCAGACTTGTATTTATTCTAGTAGAGTCGTGATGTCGAGATAAGACAATCATATGATATTGGACGGTTATAATGTTTTGCTAGAAGCCGCTTATAACTTATGAGTTATGAACTCATTACCATTATCATATGATCCTATAGGGTCACACACCTAAGCAAACTGGATAATATAAATTGGGTTTTTGATCATTAGAGTAATGATTATGATCAACGTATATAAGATATACGTTGATATCGACTTTCTGTGAGGGTGTCGATCGACACCAATAGTGGGTGTCGATCGACACTAGTTCGGTCACGACTTCTAGAAGTATTGACTTTTAGATGGTGTCGACCGACACCAATTAGGTTGGTGTCGATCGACACCCGTCGGCAACTCAGCCTATATATAGGATATGAGGGCTTGAGTTTGGATATATCAAAAATCGTTTTGATAACACGAAAATCACATAAGAGAAGTCTTTTTCTGAGTCTTGGAAGACAGAAAAACACAGAAACGAAGATAGAAACCCGAAGGCGAATCGTTCGCTCCGGCACTAGCATCCCGTCGTCCAGTTTGTGTGCGTGTGGACTTCTGTAGAGGCGCAGCACTTGAGGCGCTTGAGATCTCGATTACCTGTTCTTATTCCGCTGCAAAACCTTCAGGTATGTTCGAGATTTCATATATATTCAAACATAGATTCAATTGGCACGATCCGTGGACATAGGATTGTTGTTAGGGCTGTTTTAATATGATTAAAACCTGAACGAAATCCATCAGTATTGAACATTGAGATGTCAAAGATAGGAACGTTTATGATCTATTAATAAGGTGAAAAAAAAACCACTCGCTTGTGGTCCAGTGGCGAAGGAGTGGTAGTACCCTCCCGTCACCTGGTTCGAGCGTTGGCCACCGCAGGAAAATTAAAATCGGCTATGCGGCCTCCACGATCCACTCTTGCCGCCTTCGGGACGTACATAGTGGGCTAGTCAGGGCCCACTGGGCTTTGGATACCGGGATTTCAAAAAAAAAAAAGGTGAAAATTCAAGATTATTAAGCGATCGAGTTTACCACTATCAAGCAATGGAGTATGGCAAAAGATTCTTCCTGATAAATACTTGCAGCAACCCTTCCCGGATACATCAAAGCCGCAATTTTCACCAGAGGATAAACATTCTAGACAAGGTATCTCATCCATCATGAGCTTCACTTCAAATCCTTTTCTCAGAATACTTTCGAAATTAATAAAATCCAAAGCATCTTCCTCTGGAACGAAACTTGTCGGAACTGTCACGCTAAACCTCTGATCACAAAGTTTATAATACTTAGAGTCTTGAATCACCGAGCCAAGACCTTTCAATGGACATGTGAAATTACCAAGGAAATGGCGACGAGTGTCACAAGCGTAGAACACGGTGAGGCTTTTGTAAGATGGTAAGTTCTGGAAGAGAGCAGGAGGCAAAGGTGAAGAGGAGAATGAAGCGGAACAGAAAGGACCTGAAAAATCTTGTCTTGAAAGTCTAAGAGTGGTGGATTCGTTGATGTCTATATGGAGGACACTGTAGTTGTGGCCTGAGAGATTGATAGAGGTTGTGTTTGAGCGTTTATCGCAGCTAAGTTTCAGCGAAGGGTGGCCACAATGTGCGTAGCGATTCTCTCCCGAGAAAGGGAAACCGACAGTGATGTTGCCACACTGAAACGGAGTTTCGCAATACACAGCTGGTTGTTGCTTGCTTAGAACACAAGGAACATGAAAAAACAAGAATAACAAGATCAGAAAGAACCCACTCGTTGGAGATCCCATGGATAACTTCGCTATGATTAGATATGACAAAGAGAAAGGAAAGTTAATAAAAAAAAGAGCAGACTTTAGTTGACTTTGAAAAGATGAGAGAGACGTAAAGAACTGAAGTAGCTTACTTTTTCTTACGACTATTGAACATGATTTGTTTGAGATCAATGACAGGTGTATGGCTCAAGATTGAATCCTTAATCTGATGGAGAAAATGATTCTCCGTATCTTGTTTCTTCCGTTATGTCTTTGTAGCATTCTTGATTGTCTATCTTTGTTTTGGTTCTTTCGAATTTTTGCAACTAATTCTTTTGACTGAGGGGAAGGTAAAAAGGCCTTTAACAAGCGGATTTCGTTCATCTGTGAGATGATAATAGTATTGGACTATTGGGTTCCATTTTCTTTTTGTGAATCTCTTACACTAAAACTTCGTCAAGACCCATACATCTTGAGGAAAGAATAAAAGTGGAATCACACTCCTAATATAAAGGGTAATAGATGCAACCAAGAGGATCAAGTTACTTTGAAGACTCATGTTCATGTTCTTCTAAATCCAGTACAGTTCTAATAAGTGTGCAATGTCTGAGGAATTGATACATTTAACGGTAATGGTTCTATACCGTATAGAGCATACCAACACTCGTAGATCATACCTCTGAGTAATCTGAACTTTCTTCAGAAAGCCAAGAAGATTTTGGAAATTGCGTTGCGGAAATATGCGAAACAGGCTTAGGAGGGACTTCAATATCTTCAACACTGCCTTCAAGCATCTCGATGACTCTGTTCATCGGTGGGCGGTTTGATGGAGAAGACTGAATACACCAGAGACCCACCAGACTCATCTTCTTTGCGAGCGCTTCTTCTTCTACTGTCATTTCTTTTCCAAGAAGCTTTCTATAGTTCCCATTTTCAAGATCTTTATATATCCATTCAGGAAAATACATTGAGCTTGCGTTAGATTCCGAGTCTTCTGCTGTTTCTCTGT
>VHIU01000137.1:0-13711 GCA_010577795.1 Isatis tinctoria | reverse complement strand
ATGGGATGAAGTGCACCACAAAGGCTGTGTAAGGCCTTTGATACAACACAATTCTCAAGGCTAGGAGGTCAGGTCTCCGACTAGTCTTAGAGAAGAAAGCAAGCGGCGCTAGCTTAAGGTTTTCTTTGCTGAAAGTTCTTGTTTATTGATTAGGGAAAAAGTTGAGACTACAAAGCTGCGTGTGGGACTTTATTAATAGTCCATCAGCTTGAACCTTCTAGGGTTCGACTCTAACAAGAAAGAAAACTACAAACTGACTCAAAAACAACAAGAACTTGAAAAGAAAACAACAAGGCGTCTAACATTGAGCCTTTGATCCAAATAAGGAAACTAGAGTTCGATTTAAAAGAGAGACTTAAACGAAAAAAATAGACTAAGTCCTAAACCTGCAAAACAAAACACACGGATATGCGAATTGAAACACTCACCTACTTACCTTGCAGCTCGGTTGAGATGATGAGAATGGTAGTTTGAGCTTTGGTGTTGAGTAGAGGCCAGTGTTCCTCTTTGATGCGAGTTGCTTCAGATTGCTTGATGATATCTTCCATGTCGGTCCAAGCTTGAAATGTCTTCCCATTGTTTGGCATGCTCGTTGTAGCCTCTTGCTCCAAGGATGGTTGATCCAGCTGGTCCATCATTCGTTGCATGCTTTGATTGTACTTGTGTTGAAGAATCCTTGCTCGGTTTCTTGTCATGGCACCTTCAAATACAATGGGCACATCCGGTTCTTGGTCTTGTGTAGATTGGTCCGGTTCTTGCTTGGATTGGTCCGGTTTAGCTTGTATGTCCTCATCAGGTCCAAAAAACGTCCTATGAGGTTTCTAAACAAAACTATTTTCGCAAAACTTCTTATAAAGATAGAACGCGAAGCATGGGATACAAGTTTGTGTTCTAAAAGAGCACTTTAATGTGTACCTTATAAATGCGTAGATAGCATATTTGTTGTCCAAAAAATGTCCTATGAGGTTTCTAAACTGATATGATTATGACCAGCTCATTTCATGGTGATATGAACAAGGCCAGCACTAAGGACATGGAGCTTGAACCAGGAGGAATTACAGCTCGTTGAGGAAGCTATTGCTTGGATTTCGGTGGAAATTGTTCAGATTCAAGAATACCTTCATAAATACCAAATTCAGGAAGCTATTGTTCGCATTCAGGAAGACCTTCAGAAATCGACTTTTTAGGAAGCTAGATCGAGGATTTTGGAAGCCCTTCCTAAACGCGGAAGAAAGACTAAAATTCCACAAGTCTACGCCAATTATCAGTCCAAGGGTCATTTGCACTGAAGAGTCATTCAACCCTTTTCTTAATTAAGTCAAAGTCTTTGGTCTTTGTTCTAGTTTCTAGGTTGCATTGTTTTTACCTCATTCTACCTAGTTTTTAACACAATTGTAACCTATAAAATCAAACATATTCGATGATGAATAATAAGACGTTTTCAGACTAAACACTTGTGTTGTGTGAGAGAGTGATTCTCTTTGTTCCTTTGTGAACATTTCGATTTCTTAGTGTGTAATATCTAAGTTATCAACCCGGTAAATCAAGAGGCATTCCGCAACCTTTTGTGTGACCATTCTATCAACTAAAGAGTGTTGATCTGTGTTGAAATAGATCAGGTGTTGAGTTAACATACTCTTCATTGGTTCTACACGATCTTCATTTGGAAGTTCCATCGCCTTTCTTTTGTTGGATCGTTTGCGAGTATCAGGCATTAGGTTTGACATACCTATTGTTGGGTCTTCACGAGCCTCATAAGCTAAGGATTATCAAGTTACCACCTTGGAGTGTAAAGGTCTTGGAAGGAACCTGTTCTAGTAGTCCAGGTTCGCATCAAGTGGTATCAGAGCACCATTCCAAGTTCGGTAATTCTATCTTTTCATCTTCTCATCTCTTCACAAATTTCTGAAAACACATTCTTTCCTTTCTATCTTTTGTAAAGGAAACCGAGCCTACCTTTCAAAAAAAAAAAAAAAAAAAAAAATCAAAATCAAAAAAAAAAAGATCTAGGAGAAATCGGATCTAGAGGATCTAGGAGAAATCGGATCCTAAGGTTTTGGTCAATCGGTTTCCAAAGAAAATCTTGCAATCTGTCTATCTTCTTCTTCTTCTCTTGATTTGCCATTGGTTCCTTTGGAGAAAAGCACACTGAGATTGATTGTTAGTTCCATTGGAACTTGGAGAAATCGCTTGAGAGAAATCGATTGAGAGATAAACACTTGAGAGAAACACTTGTGAGATTTTGTTGCTTTGATTTGTTTGCTCTTGTTTTCAGGATTTATGATGTTTGGTATTAAAAGGAGAAGCAGTCAGGAACGAATTCCACAATCAGGAATTTTTAAATCATCTTATGAAACCGTGATGGACAGGAGGAGACCATCAATTTCAAAAAGAGAAAAGCAATTGGCTTTTGATGAGTTTGTTTATGAGCAGGAAAAGCCACGCTTGAAGAGACCACAGGAGAACCCCAATTGGAGAAGCAGAAATCAAACCAGATCACCCAGAGATAGATCAGATCGTGATTACACCCGTGGTGATCAAAGGAGTTCTCAACGAACTATCCAATCTCAAAACTGGTTGAATAGACAAAAGCATGATGACGATGTGGATGAGCAGACGGTGAATAGGTTAATGGCTTTGATGAATAGCCTAAAGAAGAGTCCAACCACACGCTATTCTACAGAATCTGATGCAACAAGCCCAGAACCAAGATGCACAAAGGAACCAGTCACCCAAATGCCAGAAACAGAGCAGCCTACACCAAACCGCACAGGTATGATTGAGATTTCAGACTCAGAGACATGTGCTAATGATTTGTTTGTGTCTCATTGCAGGAAAGAACATACAGAAGAAGTGCTTCAGGTGCCGGAGGAAGAGGATTCTGATTCATTGACCAATTCTAACCAAGAAGGCGTTTTGGTTACTAAGGAGATCCAAGGAGATCAAAACCAGAACAAGAGTAATGAGCAACGTGAGAACTTGTTCTACACTAGGTGCTTGGTTCAGAACCAGGTGTGCAGCCTAATCATCAATGGAGGCAGCAGTACAAATTTGGCAAGTGCAACATTAGTTAAAAGGCTATGCTTGGAGACTAGGAAGCATCCGCATCCCTACAAGGTTCAATGGTTGACAAACAATGGAGAAATGAAAGTTACCAACAGGTCGTGTTATCCTTGTCCATTGGGAGCTATGAAGATGAAATTCTTTGTGATGTTTTGCCCATGGAAGCAAGCCACATACTTTTGGGCAGATCATGGCAATTTGATCGCCAAGTGACCTACAAAGGACTCACCAACAGATACTCGTTCTTGTTCAAGGGAAAGAAGATCACCCTCGCTCCTTTATCTCTATTGGAAGCTCAAAAAGATCAACAAAACTTAAGCAAGAAGGAAAAGCAAGCTGAAGGTAAAACCGTGAAGCAACTTACATGTCTTAAAAGGCCCTTAAAAGCTAAGTGTTCTTTTTCCTCTTCTCAAACTGATTGTGTGCTTAAAAGTAAAATTCCTTGTGAAGAACTTATCCCCTTGAAACCGGTGCAGCCGAGTAGCCTTGTTTCTTCTACACAGGTTTGCAAAGAAGATACACCAGAGGAAGCACCACCGGATGTGCCACCAGAAGGAGATTTGGAACAGCCAACCACCAGCTCTTCAAAACGGTTCCACAGTCATTACCTCATGACTTTCCAATTCCGAACTGTGAGGGTATAGATTTGGCTAACAAAGATCATATTCTGTTTGATTTGTTCCATGATCCTGATGTGAAATCATTTGATTTGGAAATTGCTAAAGAGCTTTGCAATTCACAAACGGTTTTTGACAAGCTGATTCCAAGTTTTGAAATATTCAAGTTTTCGATGTCAAAAGGTTTTCTAACTGAAGGAATTCATTTTTCTTTACGAGTTTTTGTGAGAAAGAAAGACTTTGATTCACATCTTGGCAAACCCTTGATTTGATTAAAGCTGAAACAGATAATGCATTTGTTAAAACTTTTTCTAAGTTTAAGCAATGTTGTAAAAACGTTTTGTGGGATTCAAATCACTGTAATAAACCTTGTGAACAGATTTTAAAAGATCATGTTTTGGAAGAAAGCTTTTCTAAGATCACCTCATTTTCTAGTAAAGCATTTCTTGTTTGGAGTTCAGTTATGGATTTCTGGTGTTCCAATCACGTTCTTGTTTATGGCAAAGTCTTTGAAGTTCATAAATGGGGTTTGAAACTTGTTTTAGAAGTCGTAAGCCCATCACACTTGTTTAGTCATCCTAAGAGTTTGAATTCTGTCTTGAGTGAAATAGGAAGGGAGAAATTTCATGCTTATGTGTTTTGCATATATGATTCGGTTTCTCTAGCCCTTGTGAAAGAACAGGTTAAGGATTCAAATTCAAATGCAAATGAGATTCGACAAGTGAGTTGTCAATTGGAGTTTTGAACTGGAAGTACCTGAGGAAAGCTATCTCAATAACAAAGGAAGTTTCATTCTTAAACTTCGTTTCCTCAAAGTTTTTATGCTTGTGTGTTTGATATTGATCTTATCTAACATCTCTCTCTTTGATGTAGATTTGAGGACAAATCCTTTTCAAGTGGGAGGGGATGATATGATTATGACCAGCTCATTTCATGGTGATATGAACAAGGCCAGCACTAAGGACATGGAGCTTGAACCAGGAGGAATTACAGCTCGTTTGAGGAAGCTATTGCTTGGATTTCGGTGGAAATTGTTCAGATTCAAGAATACCTTCATAAATACCAAATTCAGGAAGCTATTGTTCGCATTCAGGAAGACCTTCAGAAATCGACTTTTTAGGAAGCTAGATCGAGGATTTTGGAAGCCCTTCCTAAACGCGGAAGAAAGACTAAAATTCCACAAGTCTACGCAATATCAGTCCAAGGGTCATTTGCACTGAAGAGTCATTCAACCCTTTTCTTAATTAAGTCAAAGTCTTTGGTCTTTGTTCTAGTTTCTAGGTTGCATTGTTTTTACCTCATTCTACCTAGTTTTTAACACAATTGTAACCTATAAAATCAAACATATTCGATGATGAATAATAAGACGTTTTCAGACTAACACTTGTGTTGTGTGAGAGAGTGATTCTCTTTGTTCCTTTGTGAACATTTCGATTTCTTAGTGTGTAATATCTAAGTTATCAACCCGGTAAATCAAGAGGCATTCCGCAACCTTTTGTGTGACCATTCTATCAACTAAAGAGTGTTGATCTGTGTTGAAATAGATCAGGTGTTGAGTTTAACATACTCTTCATTGGTTCTACACGATCTTCATTTGGAAGTTCCATCGCCTTTCTTTTGTTGGATCGTTTGCGAGTATCAGGCATTAGGTTTGACATACCTATTGTTGGGTCTTCACGAGCCTCATAAGCTAAGGATTATCAAGTTACCACCTTGGAGTGTAAAGGTCTTGGAAGGAACCTGTTCTAGTAGTCCAGGTTCGCATCATAAACAAAACTATTCTCGCAAAACTTCTTATAACGATAGAACGCAATGCATGGGATACAAGTTTGTGTTCCAAAAGAGCACTTTAATGTGTACCTTATAAAAGCTAAGATAGCATATTTGGGGTCCAAAAAATGTCCTATGAGGTTTCTAAACAAAACTATTTTCGCAAAACTTCTTATAAAGATAGAACGCGAAGCATGGGATACACGTTTGTGTTCCAAAAGAGCACTTTAAAGTGTACCTGATAAAAGCTTAGAAAGCATATTTGGGGTCCAAAAAATGTCCTATGAGGTTTCTAAACAAAACTATTTTCGCAAAACTTCTTATAAAGATAGAACGCGAAGCATGGGATACAAGTTTGTGTTCCAAAAGAGCACTTTAACGTGTACCTTATAAAAGCTTAGATAGCATATTTGGGGTCCAAAAAATGTCCTATGAGGCTTCTTAACAAATCTATGTTCGCAGAACTTCTTATAAGGATAGAACGCGAAGCATGGGATACAAGTTTGTGTTCCAAAAGAGCACTTTAATGTGTACCTTATAAAAGCTAAGATAGCATATTTGGGGTCCAAAAAATGTCCTATGAGGTTTCTAAACAAAACTATTTTCGCAAAACTTCTTATAAAGATAGAACGCGAAGCATGGGATACACGTTTGTTCCAAAAGAGCACTTTAATGTGTACCTTATAAAAGCTTAGATAGCATATTTGGGGTCCAAAAAATGTCCTATGAGGTTTCTAAACAAAACTATTTTCGCAAAACTTCTTATAAAGATAGAAAGCGAAGCATGGATACACGTTTGTTCTAATATGGAAAGTGCTAAGGGTTTTCTTGTTCGATCCTAAGGATGAAGGATCCAAAAGGTTGATGGCGGCTATGGATTCCACGAACTAACAATTCAATGAAAGCTCGAAGAAACAAAACAAACCAAACAACTTATATGAATCCAAGCTAGTGAACGTTTTTTTTTTTTTTTAATATGAATAAATGCAAATACAAAACTTAACTGATTTTTATTTTTTTATATAGATGCGGAAACAAAACAAGCAAAATAACAAGAGCAGAAAGGTATAACAATCGAATCAAGATCAAGGATAGAAATCACCTGATAAAGAACCGTTCGGCTCTGATACCAAAATGATGTAAGAACCAAGGCTGAACCAAGGTTTGGTGGAAGATGGGATCCGAGAAGCTGGTCGTACAACTCTCTCTTCTTGGATCGTTGGATGATCAATGGAAACGAAGTGATAGATGGATGGATCCTAAGCAATTGGTCGTACAACTCTCCTTGGCTAGAACGATGGATGAAACGGTTTGATGGATTGATTGAAGACGCCACAAAACTCGGTGATGAAGAGCTTTGATAAGTCAGAAATGCTCAAAGTGATTCACACAACTTCAAGACTTGTTACAAGATTTCGATAAGAAAACTCCGGTTTGTTTATTGATGATTGATAAAAGATACACGACTGCTTATGAGGGCCTTATAAAGATAGCCAATGCAGTTATGCCCTTCGTGGGGTCTTGAAGCAAATTACACGGAATCAATCAAGCTATACTAAGCAAGAAACAACTCGGCTAACAAATGCCTTTGACTAGAAACTAAATGAAAACAAAGAAAAAGGAAGAAAGACACTTACTGCACACGAAACACACGGTTAGATGGATCAATTAACATCAATGGAAATGATACTTACCTTAGTTGGTTCCGTGAATGATTGTGGATGAATGTGGACAAGCTTTGATCTTCGAATTTGAAATGTCTTTGAAGTGCTGCGTTTCATTTAGGCGAAATGCTGAATATGGAAAGCTCTTGATCACGTTGTGGAAGGATTGGCCATTCGTCTAAGTTGCTCCTTGGACCGACTTGTATAACATATGCTTCTTTATGCATCGGTTCTTGATCTTCACGAGTGTCTTGGTCTCTAGCTAGCTCTCCTTCAGCTTGAATAGAATTGATGGCTAGTTGATTGAGCTGCTCCGTGATGTGATCTAGCTCTAGTTGACAAGTTAAGGCTTCCAAAGATTCATTGAACTTCTCTCTCATGTTGATAGTGCCTGAACGAGTCAAAGGTCCATGTCTCATAACTAGAATCAGTTGAGTTGGATCACCATTGGTGTTGTTACTTAGGATGTCCTCATCAAGTTGGTACAGCACATTCATTTGGAGGCTAAGAAGAACCTAGAGGATATTGAAGAGAAGAAGAAATGAAGCATGACCGTACAAGTCAACATCCGTACATGCTGTATGAAGAACGAGCCATTCCTCTTCTTAGTGAAGTAGTTTGTGTGTCCATCACTCCTGAAGTCTTCTAGAAGGCTGTTACATTACTTGAAGAAGAAGGAGCTTGTATGTGAAGAGGGAAGGGCGAGTCACGTGTGTGGTTTAAGCATTTGACTTCCAAAAGGAAGGGAGAGTCACGGGTCTCTTTAAGGAGATAGCCGTTTAGGTGAAGTCGCTTTCACTCTTAGATCCAAGACCAAACCTGATGAGGACATACAAGCTAAACCGGACCAATCCAAGCAAGAACCGGACCAATCTACACAAGACCAAGAACCGGATGTGCCAATTGTATTTGAAGGTGCCATGACAAGAAACCGAGCAAGGATTCTTCAACACAAGTACAATCAAAGCATGCAACGAATGATGGACCAGCTGGATCAACCATCCTTGGAACAAGAGGCTACAACGAGCATGCCAAACAATGGGAAGACATTTCAAGCTTGGACCGACATGGAAGATATCATCAAGCAATCTGAAGCAACTCGCATCAAAGAGGAACACTGGCCTCTACTCAACACCAAAGCTCAAGCTACCATTCTCATCATCTCAACCGAGCTGCAAGGTAAGTAGGTGAGTGTTTCAATTCGATATCCATGTGTTTGTTTCTTTTGCAGGGATAGGACTTAGATTATTTTCGTTTAGTTCTTTCTTTTACCAAATCGAACACTAGTTTCCTTATTTGGTTTAATGAGCTCACATGTTAGACGCTCTGCTGTTTTACTTCGAAGTTCTTGTTGTTTCTTGAGTCAGTTTGTAGTTTTTCTTTTCTTGAGTCAGGAACCCTAGTTGGTTCTAGCCGTCGGACTATTAATAAAGTCCTCCTGCGGCATTGTATCATTCAACCTTTTGCATATCAATAAACGAGAACTTTCAGTCAAAGAAACCCTAAGCTAGCGCCGCTTGCTTTCCTCTCTAGCCTAGTTGAGACCAGAGCCTCCTAGTCCAGAGAATCGTGTTGTATCAAAGGCCTTACACAGCCTTTGTGGTGCACTTCAATCCATTGTTCCATCTCGCATACCCGGATCCTTTGAAGAGCAGCTTTTCAAACCGATCCAACCCTTGCTTGCGTAGCCTTCAAGTCTGTGTCCAAGTCCTTACAAGCCTGTGTTAGCCGGTGCTTGTATCAGTTTTGGTATCAGAGCTGAAGTTCCTATTCAGCCAGGTTATATCTATCCGATCTATTTCTTTCTTGTTCATTTGTTTTCGGTTTGTTCTTGCTTTTGTTGAGTTCTTGTCTTGCATTCATAGATCGATAAGTTTCTTGTTCTAGTTTGCATCTAGTCAAAAAAAAAGAAAAGAAGAAAGCATCCTAGTCTAAGTTGTATTCGGCGGCTAGGTTAGTTGTTCATCCCTTGATAGATCGAGTCAAAAAAAAAAAAGATATCTAAGCTTTTATAAAGATAGAACGCGAAGTATGGGATACAAGTTTGTGTTCCAAAAGAGCACTTTAATGTGTACCTTATAAAAGCTTAGATAGCATATTTGGCGTCCAAAAAATGTCCTATGAGGTTTTTAAACAAAACTATTTTCGCAAAACTTCTTATAAAGATAGAACGCGAAGCATGGGATACAAGTTTGTGTTCCAAAAGAGCACTTTAATGTGTACCTTATAAAAGCTTAGATAGCATATTTGGCGTCCAAAAAATGTCATATGAGGTTTCTAAACAAAACTATTTTCGCAAAACTTCTTATAAAGATAGAACGCGAAGCATGGGATACAAGTTTGTGTTCCAAAAGTGCACTTTAATGTGTACCTTATAAAAGCTTAGATAGCATATTTGGGGTCCAAAAATGTCATAAGAGGTTTCTAAACAAAACTATTTTCGCAAAACTTTTTATAACGATAGAACACGAAGCATGGGATACAAGTTTGTGTTCCAAAAGAGCACTTTAATGTGTACCTTATAAAAGCTTAGATAGCATATTTGGGGTCCAAATAATGTCATATGAGGTTTCTTAACAAAACTATTTTCACAAAACCTCTTACAAAGATAGAACGCGAAGCATGGGATACAAGTTTGTGTTCCAAAAGAGCACTTTAATGTGTACCTTATAAAAGCTTAGATAGCATATTTGGGGTCCAAAAAATGTCATATGAGGTTTCTAAACAAAACTATTTTCATAAAACTTCTTCTAAAGATAGAACGCGAAGCATGGGATACAAGTTTGTGTTCCAAAAGAGCACTTTAATGTGTACCTTATAAAAGATTATATAGCATATTTGGGGACCAAAAAATGTCATATGAGGTTTCTAAACAAAACTATTTTCGCACAACTTCTTCTAACGATAGAACGCGAAGCATTTGATACAAGTTTGTGTTCCAAAAGAGCACTTTAGTGTGTACCTTATAAAAGCTTAGATAGCATATTTGGGGTCCAAATAATGTCATATGAGGTTTCTAAACAAAACTATTTTCGCAAAACTTCTTACAAAGATAGAACGCGAAGCATGGGATACAAGTTTGTGTTCCAAAAGAGCGCTTTAATGTGTACCTTATAAAACCTTAGATAGCATATTAGTGGTCCAAAAATGTCATATGAGGTTTCTAAACAAAACTATTTTCGCAAAACTTTTTATAACGATAGAACACGAAGCATGGGATACAAGTTTGTGTTCCAAAAGAGCACTTTAATGTGTACCTTATAAAAGCTTAGATAGCATATTTGGGGTCCAAAAAATGTCATATGAGGTTTCTAAACAAAACTATTTTCATAAAACTTCTTCTAAAGATAGAACGCGAAGCATGGGATACAAGTTTTTGTTCCAAAAGAGCACTTTAATGTGTACCTTATAAAAGATTATATAGCATATTTGGGGACCAAAAAATGTCATATGAGGTTTCTAAACAAAACTATTTTCGCACAACTTCTTCTAACGATAGAACGTGAAGCATTTGATACAAGTTTGTGTTCCAAAAGAGCACTTTAGTGTGTACCTTATAAAAGCTTAGATAGCATATTTGGCGTCCAGAAAATGTCATATGAGGTTTCTAAACAAAACTATTTTCGCAAAACTTCTTATAAAGATAGAACGCGAAGCATGGGATACAAGTTTGTGTTCCAAAAGTGCACTTTAATGTGTACCTTATAAAAGCTTAGATAGCATATTTGGGGTCCAAAATGTCATAAGAGGTTTCTAAACAAAACTATTTTCGCAAACTTCTATAAGATAGAACGCGAAGCATGGGATACAAGTTTGTGTTCCAAAAGTGCACTTTAATGTGTACCTTATAAAAGCTTAGATAGCATATTTGGGGTCCAAAAATGTCATAAGAGGTTTCTAAACAAAACTATTTTCGCAAAAGAGCACTTTAGCATATTTGGCGTCCAGAAAATGTCATATGAGGTTTCTAAACAAAACTATTTTCGCAAAACTTCTTATAAAGATAGAACACGAAGCATGGGATACAAGTTTGTGTTCCAAAAGAGCACTTTAATGTGTACCTTATAAAAGCTTAGATAGCATATTTGGGGTCCAAAAAATGTCATATGAGGTTTCTAAACAAAACTATTTTCATAAAACTTCTTCTAAAGATAGAACGCGAAGCATGGGATACAAGTTTTTGTTCCAAAAGAGCACTTTAATGTGTACCTTATAAAAGATTATATAGCATATTTGGGGACCAAAAAATGTCATATGAGGTTTCTAAACAAAACTATTTTCGCAAACCTTCATCTAACGATAGAACGCGAAGCATTTGATACAAGTTTGTGTTCCAAAAGAGCACTTTAGTGTGTACCTTATTGATATGATCATGGATGGCACTGAAGAAGGAGAGCTTGAACCGGATGATGAACCAGTTGTTGAAGCCATGGAAGGACATGAACCGGAGCTTGTAGCTGAGGACGCCTTGCTTGTACCAGCAGGAGCCATGACCAGGGCCAGAACCAAACAGCTATATAAGTCTCTAAGTGCACTACTTAGCTCAGTGGAGAACCAGATCAACCTTATTGAAGATCAAGTGCAACCAGTCCATTTAGTAAGCTTCACGGAAGATTTAGGAAAACTCAAGACTGATTTAGGAAACCCTTCCTAAATGAAAAGCATGAGACCGTCGTTTTTAGGATCTTCTTCCTAAACACCAAGTCACGTTTCCTAAATTCAAGTTAAGTCCGAGACAAGGAGGGAAAGTCAAGACCGTGGTGATCTGAAGAGTTATTCAACACAACTTTATTTCAGTCAGTCTTTATTAGTTATTGTCTTGTTTTTCCGTGTTGTCTCGTTATTATTTTCGAGAAGTCATAACACAAACTCTATATGTACTTCGAGAAATATTCAATCAAATAACAAGTTGTCTTTGATCATTGTGATTGTCTTAGAGAGTGAATCTCTGTTGTTCTTCGTGAACAAACTCTGTTGCTTGGTGAGTCATATCCAAACAACAACCTTCTCTATCGTCTAAGTGAGTCATATCTTAGGATAGTGAAGTTCGGTATATCAAGAGCCATTCCGCAACTCTTGTGTGACCTGTCGACCCATTCCTTTGTTCTTCAAGCTAGTAGCTTACTGAGTTCAAAGTTTATCCAACAAAACCAACCCTCCAAAGTTCAATCCGTGGGAGTTTCGTATTACTTATAAAAGCTTAGATAGCATATTTGGGATCCAAATAATGTCATATGAGGTTTCTTAACAAAACTATTTTCGCAAAAGAGCACTTTAGTGTGTACCTTATAAAAGCTTAGATAGCATATTTGGGGTCCAAATAATGTCATATGAGGTTTCTTAACAAAACTATTTTCGCAAAACTTCTTACAAAGATAGAACGCGAAGCATGGGATACAAGTTTGTGTTCCAAAAGAGCACTTTAATGTGTACCTTATAAAAGCTTAGATAGCATATTTGGGGTCCAAAAAATGTCATATGAGGTTTCTAAACAAAACTATTTTTATAAAACTTCTTCTAAAGATAGAACGCGAAGCATGGGATACAAGTTTGTGTTCCAAAAGTGCACTTTAATGTGTACCTTATAAAAGCTTAGATAGCATATTTGTGGTCCAAAAATGTCATATGAGTTTTTAAACAAAACTATTTTCGCAAAACTTCTTCTAACGATAGAACGCGAAGCATTTGATACAAGTTTGTGTTCCAAAAGAGCACTTTAATGTGTACCTTATAAAAGCTTAGATAGCATATTTGGCGTCCAAAAAATGTCATATGAGGTTTCTAAACAAAACTATTTTCATAAAACTTCTTCTAAAGATAGAACGCGAAGCATGGGATACAAGTTTTTGTTCCAAAAGAGCACTTTAGTGTGTACCTTATAAAAGATATATAGCATATTCGGGGACCAAAAAATGTCAATGAGGTTTCTAAACAAAACTATTTTCGCAAACTTCTTCTAACGATAGAACGCGAAGCATTGATACAAGTTTGTGTTCCAAAAGAGCACTTTAGTGTGTACCTTATAAAAGCTTAGATAGCATATTTGGGGTCCAATAATTTCATATGAGGTTTCTAAACAAAACTATTTTCGCAAAAGAGCACTTTAGTGTGTACATATAAAAGCTTAGATAGCATATTTGGGGTCCAAATATGTCATATGAGTTTCTTAACAAAACTATTTTCGCAAAACTTCTTACAAAGATAGAACGCAAAGCATGGGATACAAGTTTGTGTTCCAAACGAGCACTTTAAGTGTACCTTATAAAAGCTTAGATAGCATATTTGGGATCCAAAAAATGTCATATGAGGTTTCTAAACAAAACTATTTCATAAAACTTCTTCTAAAGATAGAACGCGAAGCCTGGGATACAAGTTTGTGTTCCAAAAGAGCACTTTAATGTTGTACCTTATAAAAGCTTAGATAGCATATTTGTGGTCCAAAAATGTCTATGAGGTTTGTATAAACAAAACTATTTTCTCAAAACTTTTTATACGATAGAACCGAAGAATGGGATACAAGTTTGTGTTCCAAAAGAGCACTGTAATGTGTACCTTATAAAAAACTTAGATAGCTATTTTGGCGTCCAAAAAAATGTC
>VHIU01000732.1:0-13816 GCA_010577795.1 Isatis tinctoria | reverse complement strand
AATTTGTTGATCTCTTCCCTTGTTTAAAATCGTGTGCTCTTGCTATAAATAAGGGTCTCACCTCTCTTTGTAAACACACAAAAATATCAATAAGAAAACACAAGTAGTGAATCCATTTTGTATAGCTCTCTCTTCTTTACTTATGCTTAATTAAGTTATAGCAATGTAGAGAGAGAGGTTTATGCAATTTGGGTCTATCTTTATGGTAGACCATTACTTGTTATCTCTTGTCAAATACTTTCACTTAAACTCTTTATTTATTTGTTAAGATGATTCAACCACAAGTTGGTTGTTTCTTTCTCTTCTTGAAGTGAATTTAGTCTTCATCAAACCTACAGTTTGATGCTCACCCATGATGGATGCTTGAGCACGATGGTTTGGGATTTTATTGATCAGCCAGCAATGACGGGAAAGCCTGAGCACAATGGTCTGATGCTCAACCATGATGGATGCGTGTGCACCATGGTTTGATGCCTTGTTGATAAGCCATGTCGGATTATGGCTTAGATTAAAATGTTCCATACTCTCCAAGTATAAGACCAAGATGGTCAAGCTACCGCTGAGTGAGTATGATGAATGCTAAGCCATGTGGCTTGATGATTGCTTCCGCTATACTCTCCAACAAACTACCACTACACTTCCGCATACTACACTTCATACATTACACTTCCGCATACTCTCATCATACTCTGGTTACTTCTAAAAACTCTCTATACTTTATTTATACATTCTCTCTAGTTACTTGTTTTACTCTTGGCACATTTGGAACTTCCACAAGCGTGAGTGTGCCCTCACTAGGAAGTTCCCCACTCACCTTCTTATGTTTGAAAGCTTAAACAGATTCAAGATAATGTTTACACTTACCCACTTTGACTTGGAGTTAGAACCGATGGCCATTAGCTTCAAGGAAAGCAATGGAATGCGATGAATCAGCTCAAGCAAAGTGTTGGAATCTGCTATCTCAAAAGAAGAAGCAGCGAAATTGATGGCTTAAAAGGCGCAACACACTTGAAGTTAGAACCAATGGTCACCAAGAACAGCCGCCATTAAGAAATGGAGAGGAAAGACTGGTGGAAGGTGTTGAATCAGCTCAAGCAAGATGTTGGAGTCCAAGCCCAAAATCACTTATGATGAAGCAAGAAGAAGGCACAGCTCACAAGAGTTGAGTCTAGTGTCCTTCCTTGGCGTTTAAAGAAGATGGTGTGCAAGGCACACAATGTTCAGTTAAAATCATGGTTCAAGCCATGATTCTTTTTGGCGGTATCCAATGGAGTTTAAACCGCATTTACTCAGTCCATTCAAAGGACCATTCATGGAGCATTCTTCTTCAGAATAAAAGCTGATTCTAAACCCTTACTTAATTCATTTATTAATCTCATTGCCTGCATTATTCTCTGAATTGATTGAATGAATTGCATATGTTAGCATAAGAATATGTCATTTGAACCTGTTGTGTTGATGCATAATTCTGATTTGCACCATTTCGAATTAGTATTTAAGTGGATTGTAAAAATTGGTTAAGTTGCTCAATTAAATCTGAATTTAAGTAGTTCAATCTATGAATTCCTCATTGTGTCATTCAAAAGACTTGATCTCATTTGGTTATTTGTTTTCTCTTTGATATTCCTTATGGAACACTTACACTTTTCTTCTTTATTTCTTGTTTAAGGATGAAGGAGACCATAAAAGCCTCAAAGGGACCAATATGAGAATCTAAGTCTGGCAGGAGAGTCTCAAAGGAGTACAAGTTAAAAAGGATTCATATGAAGCATTAAAGACTAAGAAATGAAAAGAGGAGTCATCTTTAAGTACAAGTTCAGTTGTTGGTATACGCAACCCTAAAGCTCAAACCTTTAGGCCGTTCTTGCCAAAGCTGAACTCATTGAAGATATGTGAGGAGAAAGAGCCAGGCCAATTCAAACCAAGGTCATAGCTATCCCAATGCACCGTGGAGGCTATACTTTTTTTGTCCTCATCATGGTTTTATCCCAAATGGGTTTTACATGATGAGTTTTTTATGAGGTAGTCATTTGCGTGTTGCAAGCTTGGCCTTTGGTCCATAACCCCTCATGATGTCCCAGCAGTCCAAACTTGAGGGAGGGTATTAAAATGAGAAGGCCAATCACGCCAAAGAAGAAGAGGTGTGAAGCGCATCACAGTTCCAAGCTTGACCATCAATCCATTCTGGTTCAAGCTTGAAGGGGAGTGTTAAATTGTGTGATGCACAAGGAACATGATGTGTACAAGAAAAGGAAGATGTTCTCTATCAATCTATGGGCCAACATATAGAATGAAGAATCATTACTCAGCTTAAGGAGGCCCAGACGAACATAGTTGAAGAAGGAAGCACAAGCCTAAGCCCAACTCTCCATCCATAATAAGAGACAAGGCCCGGATGAATGAAATGAAGGAGTGGCCTGGCCAAATGAAGCCCAAAGGTTATTTTGCGGATGGAGAGGCTTATTTTAGGTTTAGAGAAGACTCAGCCCACCATTCAGAAGCTAAAGAATCCGCAGCCAAAGAAGAAATTTGAATGGAGAGTCAAAGTGGAGACAAAACAAGAAGAAAACATGTTCCACAATTTCAGGATGGTTTGTCTAGGTCAAAGTATGAAGAGGAGCGTCCCTTGCAGCCTGAGGCACGGCCTCCCTTGTGTTTACCTAGTACTCTCTCATTTGTGTATAAATATAGGCGTTCATTCATTGTAAACATACACACAAAAACCGAAATACAAAGACAAGTTCTATCCATACTCTTTTAGCTTCATCTACTTTACTTAATGTTGTGTTCATCATAAAAAATGTAGAGAGGTGGTGTTAAACGTGTAGAGCCTCCTAAAAGGAGCTCATTACTTGTCTAAACACTTGGTTAAATAATCACACAAACTTGTCCTTATGCTATTTACTTTGCTACTCAAATTCTAACAGTCTGCTCTTTCTTTGGTGTGGAATCTCCTTAGACTGAGTGTGTATTTGCTGTATCAGAGACCCCATCATAGTCTCTGTGGTGCCTTCGATCCATCCTTGTTCAGAATCGCTTGTGGAATCAAGCAATCCTGCTCAATAGCCGCTTGTGGAATCAAGAGGTTTCGGTTCTTTGCTGCTTGTGGAATCAATCAGCCCTCTATCCATCTGAAGCCGTGTGTAGTAAGACTTGGTGGACTCCGAATCTTACATCAGTTTGGTATCAGAGCCGAAGATTCAATCTTTTGTTTTCTATCCCTTATCTCTTTGTTTGATTTGTTTCGATTTCTGTTTTGCTTGCTTTGCTTTGTTCGCATCTTATTTAAAAAAAAATAAAAAAATCGTGATTGCTTCTGTTGTTTGCTTTGTTCTTTGTTGTTTAATCAAAAAAAAAAAAAAGAAATAGATATGTTTGTTAGGTTGCGTGAACCAGAATCAATCGTTTGCTTGTTGACTTGTTTAGTTTGCAAGATAGGTTGCTTCCATTCCGTGAACTGCAGTTTGTGTTATTTGCTTCTGTTCTGTTTTTGCTTTGTTTGATTTCGTTTGACAAATTGAAAATCCATAAGGAGTTGCGTCTGTTTTGTTTACTCTTGTTTACTTTGTTTCTTTCTTGCATCATCACGTTTTACAAGCTTGTTTTAATTATTCTGCTTGCATCATTATTCCAAAACGAAAATCATATCATCCATTGCATCTGTTTGTCTAAAAGTCGTGCATATTAACATCATTGTTTTATCTAGCATTAGCATAAAAAAAAAAAAGTATTCCGATTCTCATTCATATTGTTTATTGCATTTTATTCATTGCCATATCTTGTGTTACCATATGTTATTGCTTGCATCAGTCATAAGTAAAGAAAAGCAAAGAATCGTGTGCATTGAATCATTACTGCCATATTGTTGCATTATCATCCATATTAAAAAAAAAAAAAAAAAAAGAGAATACTGCATATTTCCTTTTGTCGATCTTGCCTATTTGATTACTATTGTTGATTGACTTTGCCTTTTTCTGCTTAATCGTGAGTTAATAATTCTCTGACGTGAGCTTCAAGCTAATATTTGTCTCTATCATTGGTGCTTTGACGAGTTGTTGTTTCTGTAAGTGCAAGGATATACAGGTGATCAGGACAACACAATGTCAGAAGAGGATACTTCAGATCAAGAGACGGATTATGACCAGAGCTTGAGTGAGGATGCATCTTACATAGATGATACATGGTCAGAGGAAGATGACGACTATGGGCATGAACCGGATGGAGAAGAGCTTGAACCAGACCCACCAGATCAAGACCGAGACCACTCTCATCCAAAGAGTTGGTATGAAGAGGTGGAAGAAGAAGAGTGGAAAGGATCTGATCGTGATGAAAGCCAATCAGGAGAAGAGTCATGGACTGAAGATGACAATTCTCAAGGAGGATATGCAGAAGACACTGAACGTGGAGGGTTATATGTGCAGCCTTGTTACAGCACATGGAGATCCAGCCAGCACACTCCACGCAAACTTAAGAACAAGGTAACTTCAAATTCTCATTATGAATTAGTTACTGAACCTTGTGTCTATCCTTTTTCAGGGAAAAGGAGTGACTATCTCCAATGGGAAAGCATCATGGATGAGTATTTCAAATACTATTCCATTCCCATAAGCAAAAGGCTTGCTTATTGTTTGGATCAACTAAGAGGAGAAGCTAAGTGATGCGATCCTGACTACTAGAACAGGATCCTTCCAAGACCTTTCACTCCAAGGGGTAACTTGATAATCCTCTGCTTCAAATGGCTCGTGAAGATCCAACAATGAGTGTATCAAACCCAAAGCCTGATTCTTTCTGACGTTCCAAATAGAAGAAAGGCGGTGAACCTTAGAACAATTTAGGCAGGTAGCTCCAACAGTGAGTATATTAAACTCAAAGCCTGATACTATCTAGACCACCTAAATCACTCTTTGGCAAGTAGAAAGGCAGACAAGTGCTTGCAGAATTCACTTGAATAAACCAGTGATCAATTGGAATCACACCAAGAGATCGAAACGTTCCAAAGGAACAAAAAGATCACTCTCAAAGAAAGATTTTTAATCAAAAAAAGGGTTGGTTATTATGTGGCACGAAAATGTGCTTAAATAGAGTACAATTTGTGTAGAAATTACCAATAATTTATGACATAGAAAATATAAGAAGACTTGACTAAAAATTAAAGGCTGTAGTTGAATAACTCTTCAAATCTCCCCATAGTGAATCTTAGCCTTCAAATTTCGTGTGCTTGCTCTCTGGTTGCCTTTGGGCTTTTCAAATGGTGGCAATGAACTCCAGATGGACCTAAATAATTCATCCCTAAGGCCTGGTCGAATTTGAGTGAAGCTCAAAAGATCTTGTTGACAATTTCCACCAAACTTAAGATATCTTTGATCCACTTGATAACTCTTAAGCCCAAATGCTTTCCTTGATGTTTTGACTTGTTGAATCATCCTAAGAGTGCTTGAGACGTGATCAGGTTCCTCAAGAAGAAGTTTGGGTGCTTGCTTCTTCGTGATCAATGAGTGAGAGATGAGGAGCAATGCACAAGCCTCATTAAAAACCTCCTTTGTAAAACCCCATGGGATAAAACCAAAGTAAGGGAAAAAGAGCACTTGATGCATCACTTGTTTACTCATTGATACTCCAGAGTTGAAGTAGTGATCAGTAGCCTGCTTCCTTAGCTTCAAAACGAACATAGCTGGGAAAAGATAGCTTCCAAAGTTGAGTAGTGTGCTGCCTTGAGCATCTCCTAGTTCAGCACGTTTCTTTTGCATCCTGGCATGTTCATGATGCTCCTCATAACCGCTTGGTTGGTTGGTTAAAGCTTCTTTTGCTAAGTTAAAACCGAAATTTCCTTGCTCCATCAAAAGCTGCAAAGTTGTCCTTGTCTGATGGTTTGATTGTTGAGATGAGCTGGTCATGCACGCATCAACCCCTCCTTCTTGAAAAGGATTTGTCCTCAAATCCGATCCTCCTATATCAAGAAAAGTTAAATAAGGTACAAGATAAAATATCAAACAATCAATCATCAAATATTCAATGAAGTAACGGTTTGGAAAGGAACTTCCTTGGGCAAGTGAATTTGCTTCTCTTAAGTGCTTCCAACTCCTGAATTCAGATTGAGTAATCTGCTGCTGAGGGCGTTTGATTGCATCTCTTAGAGACTGATCTTGGCTCGTTGATTTCTTAGTTCCTGGATCAACTTGTTCAGCACGCATCTTCACTGCTTCAGGGGCAAGCTCCATTTTTCCTTCACAAACAAGAAACTAATCAGAATCAGTGAAATCACTCAATGGTCTTAGATTTCTTTTAAAGAAAAACTTATAGACATGAGCAAGAAATCTTTTGAGAATCAGAGAAAGACTTCCTTGTGTTTGTGTTGGCATGTTCCTCAAGTGTTTCGGGTTCCAATTTGTGGACTTAAAATCGTCTTGATTAGACTCTCTGCTTGTGCTCCCCTCAATCGGTTTGTTACTTGCTTGTCTCCATGTTTCACACTCAATTGGCTCAAGCAAACCGTGGTTCTTTCCTGCTCTTAGATCATTGGCTATCAACTGATTACCCTGCACTTTCAAAACAACTAGAAATCCCAAATTATATGTGCAGAAAGTATTGCCAAAAACGTTTGGTTCCTTGAAGACATCTAGATCAAACTTCAGGTTCATGGAATCAACAAAAGCTTTGTCATAAACTAGTATAAAACTAGAGCAACAACTGAATCCTAATCCCATAAGAATAACCAAAGAAAATTCATTGTAAGGAATCGGATTGAAGTTTTCCACCTTAAGAACTCTTTTATTTGATTCAAAAACTCTAAGAAACCTAAACCAAAATCCATTCAAAGAAGAATTGTCTTTACACAGTTCATGAATTGATCTAAACATCGCAAAACATTTTTCAGAGAATGTCAAATCTTTTGCCATGATGAGGACATCATAAGTAACAACACCAATGATGATCCAACTCAACTGATTCCGGTTATGAGACATGGACCGTTGACTCGTTCAGGCACCATCAACATGAGAGAAAAGTTCAATGAGTCTTTGGAAGCCTTAACCTGTCAACTAGAGCTAGATAACATCACGGTAGCTCAATCAACTAGCCATCACTTCTATCCAAGCTGAAGGAGAGCTAGCTAGAGAACAAGACACTCGTGAAGATCAAGAACCGGTGGATAAAGGAGCATATGTTATACAAGTCGGTCCAAGGAGCAACTTAGACGAATGGCCAATCCTTCCTCAACGTGATCAAGAGCTTTCCATATTCAGCATTTCGCCTAAGTGAAACGGTGCACTTCAAGAATACATTCGAAAGCAACAATCAAGGAACAATCAATTCGTTCACGGAGCCAACTAAGGTAAACATCATTCCCATTGATGATAATTGATTCTGATTAACCGTGTGTTTGTGTGTGCAGATTAAGTGTTCTTTCCCTTTCTTTTCTTTTCGTGTTTTGTAGTCAAAGGCATTTGTTAGCCGATTTATTTCTTGCTTTGTTTAGTTGTTTTGATTTCGTGTAATCTGTTTCAAAGACCCCACGAAGGGCATAGCTGCAATGGCTCTCTTTATAAGGCCCTCATACGCAGCAGTGTATTTTTACCTCATATCTAATAAACAAACCGGAGTTTTCTTATCGAAATCTTGTAACAAGTCTTGAAGTTGTGTGAATCACTTTGAGCATTTCTGACTTATCAAAGCTCTTCATCACCGAGTTTTGTGGCGTCTTCAATCAATCCATCAAACCGTTTCATCCATTGTTCTAGCCAAGGAGAGTTGTACGACCAATTGGCTTAGGATCCATCAATCTATCACTTCGTTTCCTTTGATCATCCAACGATCCAAGAAGAGAGAGTTGTACGACCAGCTTCTCGGATCCCATCTTCCACCAAACCTTGGTTCAGCCTTGGTTCTTACATCATTTTGGTATCAGAGCCGAAAGGTTCTTTATCAGGTGATTTCTATCCTTGATTCATTGTTCTTTGTGTTACCTTTCTGCTCTTGTTTCTTGTTTGTTTTTGATTCCGCACCTTTAAGAAAAAAAAAAAACCAAAAGAAATCTGCTAGTTCTCGCATCTGCATTCGTTTACCCATTCATAGTATAAAAAAAGAGAAACATATAAGAAATCAATTGTTGTGTTTGTTCGTTTGGATTGATTAGATTTTACAAGTGTTCTTGATTTGTTTGGATCATAGAACCATAGCCGCCGCCGACTTGTTTGAATCAATCAACCTTAGGATCGAAACCAAACCCTTGTGCACTTTCCATATTTGTTTAAGTCTTATAAAAAAAAATAAAAAAAATTTTGAACAACATTTCTTGGTCGAGCATTGTTTTGCCTTTTCTTTGGTTAGACCAAGCTTGAAATTTTCCATTTCACTTTCTGTTTGATCTTTCCTTTCCATACCTTGCGTTGCACGTCTTACCATTTACCTTACCTTCTATTTCCTTTTTGCACTTGATCTTGTTTGCTATTTGTGTGTAGGAAGCTATGGGAGACAACCAGGAACAACCCCAGCCGACCTCACAACAACTCCTCGATGCCATAAGAAGCATTAGTGATCGGATGAACGTGATGGAGCAACTGTTTCCACAAGCACGAGCCCACATGGGACAAGGTCAACAACCACATCAACATAGGAACCAAGAGGCCAATGATGACACCGACAGTGACATGCCCAGCCTAGAGGATGATGGAGACCCACACGGCAATAATCAACAACCGAGGAGGAATCAAAGACGCCAAGGACAACAACGAGACTTTGATCAGGACTATGATCGTGGTCCAAGAGGTAACAACTTTGATAGCAAAGATATTAAGCTGACGCCTCCTACTTTTGCAGGAAAGGTAGACCCAGATGCTTTCATTGATTGGGAAAGGCGAATGGAGAACATATACGACTACTATCAATACTCCGAGGCAAAGAAGGTAGCCTTAGCAGCTGCTCAGCTCATAGGCAATGCCCTCACTTGGTGGGATAGAGAAGTAGCTGAGAGAAGAAGGACTAGGAGGAGACCAATTGACAATTGGGACGATATGAAAGCCATGTTCCGAAAGAGGTACATTCCATCCTATTATTATAGAGACTTACATAAACGATTTCGTCAGTTGAGACAGGGAAGCAAGTCAGTGGAGGAGTACTTTGAAGAATTTGAAGTGCTTAAGAACCGTCTTGAGGTGCAAGACTCTGAAGCAACACTGATGGCACAATTCATTGATGGCTTACACGACCGCATCGCTTGTAAAGTGGAAAGACAAGCCTATGGAGACTTTGATAAGCTAATGCAATATGCGACTCAAGCAGAGCAACACATCAAACGCAAAGCTGCATCCAATACACGAGGCAAAAACGCGTGGACACCATGAACACAAAAGAGCTATGATAAAGGCAAAGCTAGTGTTGTAGAGAACCTGTTCAAGAAAAACACTCCCGAGGCAACTAAGACCAACAAACCCGAGGCAAGTAGCTCTCAACCTAAGAAAAATAGAGATATCACTTGTTTTAAATGTCAGGGAAAAGGTCACTATGCCAATGAGTGCCCAAACCGAAGAGTTATGCTAATCAATGAGCAAGGCGAATATGAGACTGAAGATGAGCAAGAGAAAGAGCCGGATGATTCAGAGGAAGAAGTAACCGACTACCCTGAGGTGGGAGAAGTATTGGTTACAAGAAGAGCATTGAGTGCAATGTTTGAGCCCGAGACCATGCAGAGAGAGAACATATTCCACACTAGATGCAATATCCAATCTAAGGTATGTAGCTTAATCATAGATGGAGGTTCTTGCACTAACGTGGCTAGCAAGTATCTTGTTGATAAGCTAGGTCTCAAGACAACAAAGCATCCAAAGCCTTACCGACTCAAGTGGCTTAATGACGAGACTGTGCTACGAATTGGTGAACAAGTTATGGTGCCCTTCAGCATAGGCAAGTATTCAGATGAAGTCAAATGCGATGTTGTGCCAATGGAAGCAGGCCATATACTCTTGGGGAGACCTTGGCAATTCGACAAGGATACCATACACTATGGAAAGACCAACTTCTACTCTTTTAACCACAACAACAAAAAGCACAACTTAGCGCCATTGACTCCACAAGAAGTATTCGAGATGCAAAAGTCTATGAACCAAACCAACAAGGCTCGTAAAACTAATCTCTTTGTTACTCCTACTTCGGTTATTAAAGCTATTGATTCTAAGACACAGGTGCTACTAATGATCTTTAGAGAGAGTTTACTTTCAGGTCAAGAAGAATCGGAGCTGCCAACCGAGGTCAATGAGCTCCTTAAGCGATTCCAAGATGTGTTTCCGGAGGACATTCCCACTGGATTACCACCTATCCGTGGCATTGAGCATCAAATAGACCTCGTACCAGGAGCACCTCTACCTAATAGACCTGCGTACAGAGTAAATCCTGAGGAATCAAAGGAGCTAGAGAGACAAGTACAAGATCTTATGGCTAAAGGCTACATTCGCGAGAGCTTAAGCCCGTGTGCAGTACCAGTTCTGATACGGGCACAAGGGCTAGGATAGGTTGATGGATCCGAGCTGTTGGTTGTGTAACTCTCCCAACTCGAACAAGGAATGGATACGAAGTGGATTGATGATGGAACTTGACCAGTTGGTTGTGTAACTCTCTCTGGTTAAGTCGTTGGATGGAATGGACAAGAGAACAAGGTGGAATCGATGTCACCACAAAGCTTTATGGACTAAGCTTTGATAAGACAGAACAAGAGATGGCTTCACACGATCTCTCTTTGCAAGAACAAGAGCTTGCGGCTGCTTCAATGAAGAAGAAAGTTCGGTTGTTTATTGATCTAGGTTAAAAGATACACCGGCTGCTAGAGGGACTTTATAAGAGTCCAATGCAGCTTTGCCCTTCTAGGGGTCTTGAAGCAAAACGACAATACATTGACTCTACTAGGACTTTCTATAAATGGCAACAACAGACTCGGCCATGACCAAAACAAAGACTAAGAAATTAAAATAAACCTATGCTAATAACCGAACCTGAAATAAACCAAAGACAAGAAACTAGTTAGACAAATAATCGAATTGAACCGCTCACCTTGGTTTGGCCCTTAAGTTGGCGTGATGGTGAATAAGAAAGTTCCTTGTTGGTTTGGAGAAGAGCTATTCCATTAGTTGGTCCGACTTGAATTGTATAAGCTTCCTCTTCATGGTCTTGGACCGTAGTCTTGAAGTTGTTGTCCTCCTTGTCTTGAATGCTTAGTAGAGCTTCAATAGCTTGGTTGAATTCTTCTCTTAGTACTCTAGTTCCTGACCTGGTCCGTGGTCCTTGTCTCACTATGGTACTTGAGCTTCGATGACCTCATCATTCCCTCCCCCTTGAGAAGGTTCTGACCTCAGAACAGTTTCATCTGCATCATAAGGAACTAGATCAGCAACATTAAAAGTTGTAGACACATTGTACTCACCTGGCAGCTCCAGCTTGTAGGCATTGTCATTGATCTTTTCTGAAACTCGGAATGGTCCATCTCCTCTTGGTGCAAGCTTGGATTTTCTTTGTGTGGGAAATCGCTCATGTCTCATGTGTAGCCACACCCAGTCTCCAGGCTCAAATGTAAGCTCCTTTCGCCCTTTGTTAGCCTTGGACCTATACACTTCGGTCTTCTTCTCCAAGCTCTCTTTCACTTGTTGGTGGAGCTTCTTTACGAAGTTGGCTTTGGTCTCTGCATCTGGACTTGAATAGATAGCTTGTGGCAAAGTGATAAGATCTAAAGGGGTAATAGGATTAAATCCATACACAACTTCAAAGGGAGAATGGTCAGTAGCAGAGTGTTTGGCATGATTATAAGCGAATTCAATGAAAGGTAAACAACTCAACCAATTCTTAAGATTCTTACCAACCGTAGCTCTCAACAAGGTGGAGAGTGTTCGGTTTACTACCTCGGTTTTGCCCATCTGTCTGAGGATGGCAAGTTGTAGAGAATAAGAGCTTGGTGCCAAGCTTCTTCCACAATGTCTTCCAGAAATGGCTTAGAAACTTGGTGTCACGATCAGAAACTATCGTTCTTGGCACTCCATGTAAGCGCACAACCTCCTTAAAGAATAGATCAGCCGTTTGTGTTGCATCATTGGTCTTTGCACATGGTATGAAATGTGCCATCTTGGAGAACCTGTCTACCACTACAAAATGGAATCTTTGTGGTGTATCTTAGGCAAGCCTAGAACAAAGTCCATAGAAATGTCCACCCATGGTGCATTAGGAATTGGTAAAGGCATGTATAAACCGTTAGGATGTAACCTGGACTTGGCTTTCAGACATGTAATGCATTTGGCACATAGCTTCTCCACATCTCGTCTCATGTGCGGCCAGTAGAAGTGTTCCATCAATACGCTCAAAGTTTTGTCTCTCCCAAAATGCCCCATCAAACCTCCACCATGAGCTTCTCTCGTGATTAGTTCCCTCATGGAGCCTTGTGGGATGCACAAACGCTTCTCCTTGAATAGAAACCCATCTTGTTGGTAGAAAACTCCAAAGGCGGCTTTAGTGGTGTCTTGATAGAGCTCTTGAAAGTCTGGATCAGTCTCATACGCCTCCTTGATATGCTCAAACCCCATGATCTTAGCTTCCATGGTTGAGATGAGAGCGTACCGCCTTGAAAGAGCATCGGCCACCACATTCTCCTTTCCCTTTTTGTACTTGATAACGTATGGGAAGGTCTCCACAACCTCCAACCACCTAGCATGCCTCTTCTTAAGTGTAGTCTGGCCTCTTAAGTGCTTAAGTGTCTCGTGGTCAGTGTGGATAACAAACTCCTTGGACAACAAGTAATGTTGCCATGTCTCCAACGATCTCACCAGTGCGTAAAGCTCCTTATCATAGGTGGGTAGTTGATGGTTGCTCCAGTTAGCTTCTCACTGAAGTAAGCTACGGGTTTGCCTCCTTGTGTTAAGACTGCTCCTATCCCGGTACCTGATGCATCACATTCAATCTCAAAGGGTTTATCAAAGTTAGGAAGTACTAGAACCGGTGCTTGAGTCAAGCTCTCCTTGAGCTTCTTGAATGCGTCTTCTTGAGCTGGTCCCCATGTGAAGGCAGTATCCTTCTTGATCACAGACGTCAAAGGCGCGGCTATGGTGCTGAAATCCTTGACAAAACGCCTATAAAAACTAGCCAACCCATGAAAACTCCTGACATGTCCGATTGTAGAAGGTGTTGGCCACTCTTGAATGGCTTTGATCTTCTCTTCATCCACCTTAAGTCCCTGTGAACTCACAACAAACCCTAAAAACACCAATTGATCAGTGCAGAAAATGCATTTCTTAAGGTTTGCAAACAACCCTTCTCCCTAAGTGTTTCCAATACTTGTTCCAGATGGCTAACATGGTCAGTTAAGCAATGGCTATAGATAAGGATATCATCAAAATAAACCACTACAAATTTACAAATGTAAGCCCTTAGAACCTGGTTCATGAGTCGCATGAAGGTGCTTGGTGCGTTGGTAAGACCAAATGGCATTACAAGCCATTCGTATAGACCTTGTTTGGTCTTGAAGGCAGTCTTCCACTCATCCCCTTCCTTCATTCTGACTTGGTGGTATCCGCTTTTCAAGTCTATTTTAGAGAAGATTGTAGCTCCACTCAGTTCATCTAGCATGTCATCTAGCCTTGGAATCGGATGTCTATACTTGATGGTGATGTTGTTGATGGCTCGGCAGTCCACACACATTCGCCAAGTGCCATCCTTCTTTGGTACTAATAAAACAGGCACGGCACAAGGGCTGAGACTCTCCCTGATGTAACCTTTGGTCATGAGCTCCTGAACCTGAGCTTCCAACTCTTTAGCCTCCTCCGAGTTTACTCTATAAGCCGGTCGGTTA
>VHIU01000767.1:0-14484 GCA_010577795.1 Isatis tinctoria | reverse complement strand
TCTATGAGTTTCTAAACGAAACTATTTTCGCAAAGCTTCTTATAAAGAAAGAACGCGAAGCATGGGTGATGAGGCCATCGACCCAAACCAATACCAAGCACCTGTACCAGTGGTCCGAGAAGCTCCCATGACACGGTCTAGGACAAGGAGACTCAGGGAAGGTTTCAATCTAGCCGTACAAGACATATTGGATGACTTTAAACCGGAGGAGCCACATGATCAACAAGATAGCAATGGTAAGACTATCTTAATGGCAGGTAATGACTTCAATGCAAAGGAACTTCAAATGGAAGATATAGTGCAAGGTCTTCAAGCACTCTCGCTGAAGACTAGAAGAGACTAAGAGGACCAGGATCAAGATCAAATCAAGAACACTCACCATGGACCATGCCGCATCAGAATCAGGTATTCTCTATTTTTGTGATCAATGCAGGTAACATGGACCAGCCCAATGGTTAGAGCTACGCATCCAGCCTCAGAGGTGCCGAGATCAAGCTGCACCAAGCTTCTTTTTATTTTTGTTTAATTAGTTTCCTTTTCTTGTTTTCTCGGCCTTAAGCCACAATTGTTAGTTTGCGTTTCATTCTTTATTTTTCTTTAAGTCATGTCGCTTTGAGTCTTTCCTTTTCTTGATTGAGTCGACCACTAGGTCAAGCTGAAGAGCATATTAATAAGGCTCCCCTGCAGCATTGTATTACACAACTTTTTACCCTAAATCAATAAACGCAGTTCTTGTCTAAAGCTTAAGCTGCCGCTTGCTTAGATATCTCAGTTCTTGTTCTTTGTGTGGAGATCACTAAGAACCGGAGCCTTGTGCAGTATCAGAGTTCATCCATACCTCTGTGGTGCCATTCGATCCACTTCATTCATCATCAACTGATCCAACAAGGGAGAGCGTCAAAGCCAACTTGTTAGATCCCATCCCTCAAGGCGTGTTCATCAAGTCTTGAGTCCATCTTTCGCCCATCCATTGAGCCACAAGAGAGAGCGTGAAAGCCAGCTTGTGTTTCCCACCCCACCAACTATCCATCCTAGAACCGAGTTCACATCATCTGGTATCAGAGCCGAAGGTCCACAAACCTTTGGTTCATTCTTTCCTTTCTTTTCCTTTTGATTTCGTTTGTGTTTTTGTTTCTTGTTCTTAGTCAAAAAAAAAAAAAAAAAAATATATCATTTCGTTTGCTTTGAGTTGGATCGTGTTAAGGTTGCTTGAATCGAGTAGTTTAACTATCTGGATCGAAATCAGTTTGTGGTTCATTGTTGCTGGTTGTGTAGCCTTGTCTCAATAGTCGCCGACTTGTTTGCTCTAGGTTAGAACCTTGAGTCGAGAAAACCTTGCGTTATTATAGTTTTCCTTTCTTGTTTTAGGTCGAGTTAATTGTTTCCTTTTCTTTTGTCGAGTTATTTGTTTTCCTTATTGTTCTTGTTCGTTTTCCTTTTGTTTGGAGTCGAGTTTTAAGAGTCTTTGTCTTTCCATTACACATTGGTGCTTTTGACGACTTGTTGTTTTTGTATAAGTGAAAGAAACTACAGGTCAAATGGGAGACGTGGGAGGCAATCCAGCAGGAAACCAACCCATTGACATGGCTCAATTGATGGCAGCTATGCGAGAAGAGGTGAGGAATGTCGTGGGAACTCTTGGTAGAGAGCTTGGAACCAGGCTGGACCGCTTGGAACAACCACCGAGAAGACAACCTATCCGCAACATCTACCAACCAAGGGGGAATCAAAGAGATGATTCAACTGATGAAGACATGCCGGAGCTGATGAGATGATCCACCTGATCAAGATCAGCGCAACCAACCAACGCCGAGCTAACTTCCGAGGGAGAAGAGATGGCGAGGACAACACCAGAGGAAAGAACCATGAGATTAAACTAACCCCTCCTACTTTTGCAGGCAAGTCTGATCCTGAAGTTTACATGGACTGGGAGAGGCGCATGGAGTATATCTTCGATTGTTATGGCTACAATGAGAGCAAGAAAGTAGCTGTGGCAGCTGCTCAACTCACGGAGAATGCACTATCCTGGTGGGATAGAACCGTAGCTGATCGAAGAAGGCAACGCTTCGGACCTATTATAAGATGGGCCGACATGAAGTATCTATTAAACTCAAGGTACATTCCGGATCATTACATTAGAGACTTACAAAAACGTTTTCGTAAGTTATCTCAGGGATCAAGGACCGTGGATGAATACTTTGAGGAGTTTGAGAAGCTCATGAACTCATTGGAGTTAGAGGAGTCTGAAGAAGCGATCATGGCACAATTCATTGATGGACTCCAAGATCGAATTGCTAGAAAAGTGGAGAGAGCTCAATACACTGGATTGCATGAGCTACTACACTTGGCGGTTCAAATTGAGAAGCAGATAAAGAAGAAGACTGCTCAAACAAACCGAAGCAGATCACAACCGTGGGTATCAAGCAGCAAGGCGGTTGATAAGGGCAAGGCTGTGGAGATTGATTCACGGTTTAAAGGCAAAACAATGATCAAACCAAAACCAGCCGACCTGAGCAAGGTAAGCCTTTTGGTAACAACCAAAGAACTCGTGATATAACCTGTTTTAAGTGTCAGGGCAGAGGACATATGGCTAAGGAGTGTCCAACCAACGAGTTATGATCATGAACGCTGCTGGAGACTATGAGTCTCAAGAAGAGCGAGAGACCACGGATGAGGAACAAGATGAGGATGCTGAGTATGCAGATACTGGAGAAATGCTAGTCACCAGGCGTGTCTTGAGTGTGATGCTAGATCCTGAAGCAACAGCTCAAAGAGAAAACCTCTTCCACACTCGGTGTACTATCAAAACCAAGGTATGCAATTTGGTTATTGATGGAGGATCTTGTACTAACGTGGCTAGTAAGTTTATGGTGTCCAAGCTTGGTCTTGAGACGACTAAACATCCCAGGCCTTATAAGTTGCAATGGCTAGACAACAAGATTCAATTGAAGGTCACGGAACAAGTCACTATACCTTTCAGCGTGGGCAAGTACCAAGATGAGGTGTTGTGCGATGTTCTTCCCATGCAAGCTGGCCATCTTTTACTTGGGAGGCCATGGCAATTCGACAGAGCTACTTTACACAATGGGCGTACCAACTTCTATTCTTTTACTCACAAGGATAAGAAGTACAACCTAGCTCCCTTGAAACCAGCCGAGGTGCGTGAGCTTCAATCAAAAATGGACAAGGAAACACAGGTAAGTAAAACTAGCCTTTATGTTTCTTCTGGTTCCGTTTGTAAGACCCTCATTTCCAAGGGCACTGTGCTACTAATGGTCTACAAAGATTGCTTGAGTACAGATTATCAGGAGCTAACACTTCCAAGCGAAGTACAAGCTGTGTTAGACAAGTACTTAGACGTGTTTCCAGAGGATATACCAGCCGGTTTACCCCCTATACGAGGCATAGAGCATCAGATAGACTTGGTGCCTGGATCAGCTTTACCCAACAAGCCAGCTATAGGATGAACCCGGAAGAGAGCAAAGAGTTGGAACGTCAAGTTCAAGACCTCATGGACAAAGGCTACATCAGGGAAAGCTTAAGTCCGTGTGCAGTACCGGTTCTACTGGTACCAAAGAAGGATGGTACATGGAGAATGTGTGTAGATTGTCATGCAATCAACAACATTACCATTAAGTACCGGCACCCAATTCCAAGACTAGACGACATGCTAGACGAATTAAGTGGAGCTACTATCTTCTCAAAGGTGGATTTGAAGAGTGGCTATCACCAAGTTCGAATGCGTGAAGGTGATGAATGGAAGACTGCTTTCAAAACCAAGCAAGGTCTCTATGAGTGGTTGGTTATGCCATTCGGTTTAACTAATGCACCAAGCACATTCATGCGACTTATGAACCAGGTTCTAAGGTCTTTTATTAGCAAGTTCGTAGTGGTTTACTTTGATGACATACTGATCTATAGTAAATGCTTAAATGATCATCTTAGACACTTAGAGCTTGTTTTGCAAACACTTCGAAAGGAAGGTCTATATGCCAACCTTAAGAAGTGCACATTTTGTACTGATCAACTTGTCTTTTTAGGCTTTGTGATAAGCAGGCAAGGTTTGCAAGTTGATGTGGAAAAGATCAAGGCAATACAAGAATGGCCTACGCCTACTACAATTGGGCAAGTGCGAAGTTTTCATGGACTAGCAAGCTTCTACAGACGGTTTGTTAAGGATTTCAGTTCAGTAGCTGCCCCCTTAACCGCAGTCATCAAGAAGAATGCACCATTTACTTGGGGAAGTGCACAAGACAAGGCATTCAGCACACTGAAGGAACGGTTGACACAGGCACCGGTGTTGGCTTTACCAGACTTTGAGGAGATGTTCGAAGTTGAATGTGATGCATCTGGGATTGGCATTGGAGCCGTGCTGCATCAGAGGAAGAAACCAGTCGCGTTTTTCAGTGAGAAACTCAGTGGAGCTACACTCAACTACCCAACTTACGATAAGGAGCTTTACGCCTTAGTGAGAGCATTGGAGACTTGGCAACATTACTTGTTATCCAAGGAATTCATCATCCATACAGATCATGAGACCTTGAAGCATTTGCGAGGCCAGACATCCCTAAAGAGAAGACACGCTAAGTGGTTGGAGTTCATAGAAACATTCCCTTATGTAATCAAATACAAGAAGGGAAAGGATAATGTGGTTGCTGATGCATTATCAAGAAGACACCTTCTCATATCTACTATGGAGTCCAAGGTGTTGGGATTTGAGCTTATCAAGGAGCAGTACCAGACGGATCCAGACTTTGAAGAGGCATACAAAGAACATGGCAAAGGACCGTATGCAGCTTACTACCTCCAAGATGGATTTCTGTTTCGTGACAAGAGGTTATGTGTACCACAGGGATCAATCCGAGAATTGCTGATCAAGGAAGCACATGGAGGAGGATTGATGGGGCACTTTGGAGTAGCCAAGACCATGGCCGTGATCTCTGAGCATTTCTTTTGGCCACGCCTCAAGAAAGATGTGGAGAAGCACTGTGCACGTTGTGTTATATGCCATAAGGCTAAGTCCAGGTTACATCCTCATGGGTTATATCTTCCTTTACCTATTTCTAACAAACCTTGGGTGGATATTTCTATGGATTTTGTGCTAGGATTACCTAAGATCAGGCATAAGGATTCAGTATTTGTAGTGGTGGACCGATTTTCGAAGATGGCACATTTCATACCTGTGATAAGACCAATGATGCCACACAAACAGCCGACTTATTCTTCAAGGAAGTTGTTCGTTTACATGGAGTACCTAGAACCATTGTGTCAGATCGTGACTCTAAGTTCCTCAGCCACTTCTGGAGGACCTTATGGAGAAAGCTGGGAACCAAATTGGTGTTTTCCACAACTTGTCATCCTCAAACGGATGGACAAACCGAAGTGGTAAACCGAACTCTCTCAACTTTGCTAAGGACAACTCTTGGTCGAAATCTTAAGACTTGGTTAGACTGCATTCCATTTATTGAATTTGCATATAACCATGCTACTCACTCTGCTACCAAGTTGTCTCCTTTTGAAGTTGTTTATGGGTTTAAGCCCTTGACGCCATTGGACTTGACACCAATTCCACAAGAAGATCAAATCAGTCTCGTTGGGCAAGACAAAGGAGAGTACATCCGCAAGTTGCACCAGGATGTGAAAGAGAACATAGAGAAAAAGACCTTGGAGTACAAAAGGAGAGCTGACAAAGGACGCAAGCAATTGGTTTTTGAACCAGGAGAATGGGTTTGGCTCCATATGCGACCAGAAAGATTTCCACAACAAAGGAGTTCCAAGTTATCACCTCGTGGAGATGGTCCATTCAAAGTGCTGGAGAGGATCAATGACAATGCTTACCGTTTGGATCTTCCAGGTGAGTATACAATGTCCCATAGTTTTAATGTTGCTGATCTATCTCCTTGTGATGTAGACGATCCAGTTTTGAGGACAAAACCTTCTCAAGAGGAGGGAATGATGAGGCCATCGACCCAAACCAAGACCAAGCACCTGTACCAGTGGTCCGAGAAGCTCCCATGACACGGTCTAGGACAAGGAGACTCAGGGAAGGTTTCAATCTAGCCGTACAAGACATATTGGATGACTTTAAACCGAGGAGCCACATGATCAACAAGATAGCAATGGTAAGACTATCTTAATGGCAGGTAATGACTTCAATGCAAAGGAACTTCAAATGGAAGATATAGTGCAAGGTCTTCAAGCACTCTCGGCTGAAGACATAGAAGAGACTAAAGAGGACCAGGATCAAGATCAAATCAAGAACACTCAACCATGGACCATGCCGCATCAGAATCAGGTATTCTCTATTTTTGTGATCAATGCAGGTAACATGGACCAGCCCAATGGTTAGAGCTACGCATCCAAGCCTCAGAGGTGCCGAGATCAAGCTGCACCAAGCTTCTTTTTATTTTTGTTTAATTAGTTTCCTTTTCTTGTTTTCTCGGCCTTAAGCCACAATTGTTAGTTTGCGTTTCATTCTTTATTTTTCTTTAAGTCCTGTCGCTTTGAGTCTTTCCTTTTCTTGATTGAGTCGACCACTAGGTCAAGCTGAAGAGCATATTAATAAGGCTCCCCTGCAGCATTGTATTACACAACTTTTTACCCTAAATCAATAAACGCAGTTCTTGTCTAAAGCTTAAGCCGCCGCTTGCTTAGATATCTCAGTTCTTGTTCTTTGTGTGGAGATCACTAAGAACCGGAGCCTTGTGCAGTATCAGAGTTCATCCATACCTATGTGGTGCCATTCGATCCACTTCATTCATCATCAACTGATCCAACAAGGGAGAGCGTCAAAGCCAACTTGTTAGATCCCATCCCTCAAGGCGTGTTCATCAAGTCTTGAGTCCATCTTTCGCCCATCCATTGAGCCACAAGAGAGAGCGTGAAAGCCAGCTTGTGTTTCCCACCCCACCAACTATCCATCCTAGAACCGAGTTCACATCAATGGGATACAAGTTTGTGTTCCAAAAGAGCACTTTAATGTGTACCTTATAAAAGCTTAGAAAGCAAATTTGGGGTCCAAAAAATGTTCTATGAGGTTTCTAAACAAAACTATTTTCGCAAAACTTCTTATAAAGAAAGAACGCGAAGCATGGGATACAAGTTTGTGTTCCAAAAGAGCACTTCAATGTGTACCTTATAAAAGCTTAGAAAGCATATTTGGGGTCCAAATAATGTCCTATGAGGTTTCTAAACAAAACTATTTTCGCAAAACGTCTTATAAAGATAGAACGCGAAGCATGCAATACAAGTTTGTGTTCCAAAAGAGCACTTTAATGTGTACCTTATAAAAGCTTAGAAAGCATATTTGGGGTCCAAAAAATGTCATATGAGGTTTCTAAACAAAACTATTTTCGCAAAACGTCTTATAAAGAAAGAACGCGAAGCATGGGATACAAGTTTGTGTTCCAAAAGAGCACTTTAATGTGTACCTTATAAAAGCTTAGAAAGCATATTTGGGGTCCAAAAAATGTCCTATGAGGTTTGTAAACAAAACTATTTTCGCAAAACTTCTTATAAAGAAAGAACGCGAAGCATGGGATACAAGTTTGTGTTCCAAAAGAGCACTTTAATGTGTACCTTATAAAAGCTTAGAAAGCATATTTGGGGTCCAAAAAATGTCCTATGAGGTTTGTAAACAAAACTATTTTCGCAAAACTTCTTATAAAGAAAGAACGCGAAGCATGGGATACAAGTTTGTGTTCCAAAAGAACACTTTAATGTGTACCTTATAAAAGCTTAGAAAGCATATTTGGGGTCCAAAAACTGTTCTATGAGGTTTCTAAACAAAACTATTTTCGCAAAGCTTCTTATAAAGAAAGAACGCGAAGCATGGGATACAAGTTTGTGTTCCAAAAGAGCACTTTAATGTGTACCTTATAAAAGCTTAGAAAGCATATTTGGGGTCCAAAAAATGTCCTATGAGGTTTCTAAACAAAACTATTTTCGCAAAACTTCTTATAAAGAAAGAACGCGAAGCATGCGATACAAGTTTGTGTTCAAAAAGAGCACTTTAATGTGTACCTTATAAAAGCTTAGAAAGCATATTTGGGGTCCAAAAACTGTCCTATGAGGTTTGTAAACAAAACTATTTTCGCAAAACTTCTTATAAAGAAAGAACGCGAAGCATGGGATACAAGTTTGTGTTCCAAAAGAGCACTTTAATGTGTACCTTATAAAAGCTTTGAAAGCATATTTGGGGTCCAAAAACAGTTCTATGAGGTTTCTAAACAAAACTATTTTCGCAAAGCTTCTTATAAAGAAAGAACGCGAAGCATGGGAAACAAGTTTGTGTTCCAAAAGAGCACTTTAATGTGTACCTTATAAAAGCTTAGAAAGCATATTTGGGGTCCAAAAAATGTCCTATGAGGTTTCTAAACAAAACTATTTTCGCAAAACGTCTTATAAAGATAAAACGCGAATCATGCGATACAAGTTTGTGTTAAAAAGAGCACTTTAATGTGTACCTTATAAAAGCTTAGAAAGCATATTTGGGGTCCAAAAAATGTCCTATGAGGTTTCTAAACAAAACTATTTTCGCAAAACTTCTTATAAAGAAAGAACGCGAAGCATGGGATACAAGTTTCTGTTCCAAATAATGTCCTATGAGGTTTCTAAACAAAACTTTTTCGCAAAACGTCTTACAAAGATAAAACGCGAAGCATGCGATACAAGTTTGTGTTCCAAAAGAGCACCTTAATGTGTACCTTATAAAAGCTTAGAAAGCATATTTGGGGTCCAAAAAATGTTCTATGAGGTTTCTAAACAAAACTATTTTCGCAAAACTTCTTATAAAGAAAGAACGCGAAGCATGGGATACAAGTTTGTGTTCCAAAAGAGCACTTTAATGTGTACCTTATAAAAGCTTAGAAAGCATATTTGGGGTCCAAAAAATGTCCTATGAGGTTTCTAAACAAAACTTTTTTCGCAAAACGTCTTACAAAGATAAAACACGAAGCATGCGATACAAGTTTGTGTTCCAAAAGAGCACTTTAATGTGTACCTTATAAAAGCTTAGAAAGCATATTTGGGGTCCAAAAAATGTTCTATGAGGTTTCTAAACAAAACTATTTTCGCAAAACTTCTTATAAAGAAAGAACGCGAAGCATGGGATACAATTTTGTGTTCCAAAAGAGCACGTTAATGTGTACCTTATAAAAGCTTAGAAAGCATATTTGGGGTCCAAAAAATGTCCTATGAGGTTTCTAAACAAAACTATTTTCGCAAAACGTCTTACAAAGATAAAACGCGAAGCATGCGATACAAGTTTGTGTTCAAAAAGAGCACTTTAATGTGTACCTTATAAAAGCTTTGAAAGCATATTTGGGGTCCAAAAACAGTTCTATGAGGTTTCTAAACAAAACTATTTTCGCAAAGCTTCTTATAAAGAAAGAACGCGAAGCATGGGAAACAAGTTTGTGTTCCAAAAGAGCACTTTAATGTGTACCTTATAAAAGCTTAGAAAGCATATTTGGGGTCCAAAAAATGTCCTATGAGGTTTCTAAACAAAACTATTTTCGCAAAACGTCTTATAAAGATAAAACGCGAAGCATGCGATACAATTTTGTGTTCAAAAAGAGCACTTTAATGTGTACCTTATAAAAGCTTAGAAAGCATATTTGGGGTCCAAAAAATGTCCTATGAGGTTTCTAAACAAAACTATTTTCGCAAAACTTCTTATAAAGAAAGAACGCGAAGCATGGGATACAAGTTTCTGTTCCAAATAATGTCCTATGAGGTTTCTAAACAAAACTTTTTCGCAAAACGTCTTACAAAGATAAAACGCGAAGCATGCGATACAAGTTTGTGTTCCAAAAGAGCACCTTAATGTGTACCTTATAAAAGCTTAGAAAGCATATTTGGGGTCCAAAAATGTTCTATGAGGTTTCTAAACAAACTATTTTCGCAAAACTTCTTATAAAGAAAGAACGCGAAGCATGGATACAAGTTTCTGTTCCAAATAATGTCCTATGAGTTTTTAAACAAAACTATTTTCGCAAAACGTCTTACAAAGATAAAACGCGAAGCATGCGATACAAGTTTGTGTTCCAAAAGAGCACCTTAATGTGTACCTTATAAAAGCTTAGAAAGCATATTTGGGGTCCAAAAAATGTTCTATGAGGTTTCTAAACAAAACTATTTTCGCAAAACTTCTTATAAAGAAAGAACGCGAAGCATGGGATACAAGTTTGTGTTCCAAAAGAGCACGTTAATGTGTACCTTATAAAAGCTTAGAAAGCATATTTGGGGTCCAAAAAATGTCCTATGAGGTTTCTAAACAAAACTTTTTTCGCAAAACGTCTTACAAAGATAAAACACGAAGCATGCGGTACAAGTTTGAGTTCCAAAAGAGCACTTTAATGTGTACCTTATAAAAGCTTAGAAAGCATATTTGGGGTCCAAAAAATGTCCTATGAGGTTTCTAAACAAAACTATTTTCGCAAAACTTCTTATAAGAAAGAACGCGAAGCATGGATACAAGTTTCTGTTCCAAATAATGTCCTATGAGGTTTCTAAACAAAACTTTTTTCGCAAAACGTCTTACAAAGATAAAACACGAAGCATGCGGTACAAGTTTGAGTTCCAAAAGAGCACTTTAATGTGTACCTTATAAAAGCTTAGAAAGCATATTTGGGGTCCAAAAAATGTCCTATGAGGTTTCTAAACAAAACTATTTTCGCAAAACTTCTTATAAAGAAAGAACGCGAAGCATGGGATACAAGTTTCTGTTCCAAATAATGTCCTATGAGGTTTCTAAACAAAACTTTTCGCAAAACGTCTTACAAAGATAAAACGCGAAGCATGCGATACAAGTTTGTGTTCCAAAAGAGCACCTTAATGTGTACCTTATAAAAGCTTAGAAAGCATATTTGGGGTCCAAAAAATGTTCTATGAGGTTTCTAAACAAAACTATTTTCGCAAAACTTCTTATAAAGAAAGAACGCGAAGCATGGGATACAAGTTTCTGTTCCAAATAATGTCCTATGAGGTTTCTAAACAAAACTTTTCGCAAAACGTCTTACAAAGATAAAACGCGAAGCATGCGATACAAGTTTGTGTTCCAAAAGAGCACCTTAATGTGTACCTTATAAAAGCTTAGAAAGCATATTTGGGGTCCAAAAAATGTTCTATGAGGTTTCTAAACAAAACTATTTTCGCAAAACTTTTTATAAAGAAAGAACGCGAAGCATGGGATACAAGTTTGTGTTCCAAAAGAGCACGTTAATGTGTACCTTATAAAAGCTTAGAAAGCATATTTGGGGTCCAAAAAATGTCCTATGAGGTTTCTAAACAAAACTTTTTTCGCAAAACGTCTTACAAAGATAAAACACGAAGCATGCGGTACAAGTTTGAGTTCCAAAAGAGCACTTTAATGTGTACCTTATAAAAGCTTAGAAAGCATATTTGGGGTCCAAAAAATGTTCTATGAGGTTTCTAAACAAAACTATTTTCGCAAAACTTCTTATAAAGAAAGAACGCGAAGCATGGGATACAATTTTGTGTTCCAAAAGAGCACGTTAATGTGTACCTTATAAAAGCTTAGAAAGCATATTTGGGGTCCAAAAAATGTCCTATGAGGTTTCTAAACAAAACTATTTTCGCAAAACTTCTTATAAAGAAAAACGCGAAGCAAGGGATACAAGTTTCTGTTCCAAATAATGTCCTATGAGGTTTCTAAACAAAACTTTTCGCAAAACGTCTTACAAAGATAAAACGCGAAGCATGCGATACAAGTTTGTGTTCCAAAAGAGCACCTTAATGTGTACCTTATAAAAGCTTAGAAAGCATATTTGGGGTCCAAAAAATGTTCTATGAGGTTTCTAAACAAAACTATTTTCGCAAAACTTCTTATAAAGAAAGAACGCGAAGCATGGGATACAAGTTTGTGTTCCAAAAGAGCACTTTAATGTGTACCATATAAAAGCTTAGAAAGCATATTTGGGGTCCAAAAAATGTCCTATGAGGTTTCTAAACAAAACTTTTTTCGCAAAACGTCTTACAAAGATAAAACACGAAGCATGCGATACAAGTTTGTGTTCCAAAAGAGCACTTTAATGTGTACCTTATAAAAGCTTAGAAAGCATATTTGAGGTCCAAAAAATGTTCTATGAGGTTTCTAAACAAAACTATTTTCGCAAAACTTCTTATAAAGAAAGAACGCGAAGCATGGGATACAAGTTTGTGTTCCAAAAGAGCACGTTAATGTGTACCTTATAAAAGCTTAGAAAGCATATTTGGGGTCCAAAAAATGTCCTATGAGGTTTCTAAACAAAACTATTTTCGCAAAACGTCTTACAGAGATAAAACGCGAAGCATGCGATACAAGTTTGTGTTCAAAAAGAGCACTTTAATGTGTACCTTATAAAAGCTTAGAAAGCATATTTGGATCCAAAAAATGTCCAATGAGGTTTGTAAACAAAACTATTTTCGCAAAACTTCTTAAAAAGAAAGAACGCAAAGCATGGGATACAAGTTTGTGTTCCAAAAGATCACTTTAATGTGTACCTTATAAAAGCTTATAAAGCATATTTGGGGTCCAAAAAATGTCATATGAGGTTTCTAAACAAAACTATTTTCGCAAAACGTCTTACAAAGATAAAACGCGAAGCATGCGATACAAGTTTGTGTTCAAAAGAGCACTTTAATGTGTACCTTATAAAAGCTTAGAAAGCATATTTGGGGTCCAAAAAATGTCCAATGAGGTTTGTAAACAAAACTATTTTGCAAAACTTCTTAAAAAGAAAGAACGCGAAGCATGGGATACAAGTTTGTGTTCCAAAAGATCACTTTAATGTGTACCTTATAAAAGCTTAGAAAGCATATTTGGGGTCCAAAAACTGTTCTATGAGGTTTCTAAACAAAACTATTTTCGCAAAGCTTCTTATAAAGAAAGAACGCGAAGCATGGGAAACAAGTTTGTGTTCCAAAAGAGCACTTTAATGTGTACCTTATAAAAGCTTAGAAAGCATATTTGGGGTCCAAAAAATGTCCTATGAGGTTTCTAAACAAAACTATTTTCGCAAAACGTCTTATAAAGATAAAACGCGAAGCATGCGATACAAGTTTGTGTTCCAAAAGAGCACTTTAATGTGTACCTTATAAAAGCTTAGAAAGCATATTTGGGGTCCAAAAAATGTCCAATGAGGTTTGTAAACAAAACTATTTTCGCAAAACTTCTTAAAAAGAAAGAACGCGAAGCATGGGATACAAGTTTGTGTTCCAAAAGAGCACTTTAATGTGTACCTTATAAAAGCTTAGAAAGCATATTTGGGGTCCAAAAACTGTTCTATGAGGTTTCTAAACAAAACTATTTTCGCAAAGCTTCTTATAAAGAAAGAACGCGAAGCATGGGAAACAAGTTTGTGTTCCAAACGAGCACTTTAATGTGTACCTTATAAAAGCTTAGAAAGCATATTTGGGGTCCAAAAAATGTCCTATGAGGTTTCTAAACAAAACTATTTTCGCAAAACGTCTTATAAAGATAAAACGCGAAGCATGCGATACAAGTTTGTGTTCCAAAAGAGCACCTTAATGTGTACCTTATAAAAGCTTAGAAAGCATATTTGGGGTACAAAAAATGTTATATGAGGTTTCTAAACAAAACTATTTTCGCAAAATTTCTTATAAAGAAAGAACGCGAAGCATGGGATACAAGTTTGTGTTCCAAAAGAGCACTTTAATGTGTACCTTATAAAAGCTTAGAAAGCATATTTGGGGTCCAAAAAATGTCCTATGAGGTTTCTAAACAAAACTTTTTTCGCAAAACGTCTTACAAAGATAAAACGCGAAGCATGCGATACAAGTTTGTGTTCCAAAATAGCACTTTAATGTGTACCTTATAAAAGCTTAGAAAGCATATTTGGGGTCCAAAAAATGTCCTATGAGGTTTGTAAACAAAATTATTTTCGCAAAACTTCTTATAAAGAAAGAACGCGAAGCATGGGATACAAGTTTGTGTTCCAAAAGAGCACGTTAATGTGTACCTTATAAAAGCTTAGAAAGCATATTTGGGGTCCAAAAAATGTTCTATGAGGTTTCTAAACAAAACTATTTTCGCAAAACTTCTTATAGAGAAAGAACGCGAAGCATGGGATACAAGTTTGTGTTCCAAAAGAGCACTTTAATGTGTACCTTATAAAAGCTTAGAAAGCATATTTGGGGTCCAACAAATGTTCTATGAGGTTTCTAAACAAAACTATTTTCGCAAAACTTCTTATAAAGAAAGAACGCGAAGCATGGGATACAAGTTGTGTTCCAAAAGAGCACGTTAATGTGTACCTTAAAAGCTTAGAGAAAGCATATTGGGGTCCAAAAAATGTCCTATGAGGTTTATAAACAAAACTTTTTTTCGCAAAACGTCTTAAAAAGATAAAACACGAAGCATGCGGTACAAGTTGAGTTCCAAAAGAGCACTTAATGTGTACCTTATAAAAGCTTAGAAAGCATATTTGGGGTCCAAAAAATGTTCTATGAGGTTTCTAAACA
>VHIU01000476.1:0-21777 GCA_010577795.1 Isatis tinctoria | reverse complement strand
AATGTGTACATTATAAAATCTTAGATAGCATATTTGGGGTCCAAAAATGTCATATGAGGTTTCTAAAGTAAACTATTTTCGCAAAACTTCTTATAAAGATAGAACACGAAGCATGGGATACAAGTTTGTGTTCCAAAAGAGCACTTTAATGTGTACATTATAAAATCTTAGATAGCATATTTGGGGTCCAAAAAATGTCATATGAGGTTTCTAAAGTGAACTATTTTCGCAAAACTTCTTATAAAGATAGAACACGAAGCATGGGATACAAGTTTGTGTTCCAAAAGAGCACTTTAATGTGTACCTTATAAAAGCTTAGAAATCATATTTGAGGTCCAAAAAATGTCCTATGAGGTTTCTAAACAAAACTATTTTCGCAAAACTTCTACTAAAGATAGAACGCAAAGCATGGGATACAAGTTTGTGTTCCAAATGAGCACTTCAATGTGTACCTTATAAAATCTTAGATACATATTTGGGGTCCAAAAAATGTCCTATGAGGTTTGTAAACAAAACTATTTTCGCAAAACTTCTTATAAAGATAGAACGCGAAGCATGGGATACAAGTTTCTGTTCCTAAAGAGCACTTTAATGAGTACCTTATAAAAGCTTAAATAGCATATTTGGGGTCCAAAACATGTCTATATGAGGTTTATAAACAACTATTTTTCGCAAAACTTCTTATAAAGAATAGAACGCGAAGCAGGGATACCAGTTTGTGCTCCAAAAGTGCACTTTAATTGTACCTTATAAAAGCTTAGATAGCATATTTGGGGTCCAAAAAATGTCCTATGTGGTTTGTAAACAAAACTATTTTTCGCAAACTTTCTATAAAGATAGAACGCGAAGCATGGGATACAGTTTGTGCTCCAAAAGTGCACTTTAATGTGTCCTTATAAAAGCTTAGATAGCATATTTGGGGTCCAAAAAATGTCCTATGAGGTTCCTAAACAAAATTTTCGCAAAACTTCTTATAAAGATAGAACGCGAAGCATGGGATACAAGTTTGTGTTCCAAAAGAGCACTTTAATGTGTACCTTATAAAAGCTTAGATAGCATATTTGGGGTCCAAAAAGTCATATGAGGTTTCTAAACAAACTATTTTCGCAAAACTTCTTATAAAGATAGAACGCGAAGCATCGGATACAAGTTTGTGTTCCAAAGAGCACTTTAATGTGTACCTTATAAAAGCTTAGATAGCATATTTGGGGTCCAAAAAATGTCATATGAGTTTCTAAACAAAACTATTTTCAAGCAAACCTTCTTATAAAGATAGAACGTGAAGCATGGAGATACAAGTTTGGGTCCAAAAGAGCACGTTAATGTGTACATTATGAAATCTAGATAGCATATTTGGGGTCCAAAAAATGTATATGAGGTTTTAAAGTGAACTATTTTCGCAAAACTTCTACTAAAGATAGAATGCGAAGCATGGGATACAATTTTGTGTTCCAAAAGAGCACTTTAATGTGTACCTTATAAAAGCTTAGATAGCATATTTGGGGTCCAAAAATGTCCTATAGGTTTCTAACAAAACTATTTTCGCAAAACTTCTATAAAATATAGAACGCGAAGCATGGGATACAAGTTTGTGTTCCAAAAGTGCACTTTAATGTGTACCTTATAAAATCTTAGATAGCTATTGGGGTCCAAAAATGTCCTATGAGGTTTCTAAACAAAACTATTTTCGCAAAACTTCTTAGAAGATAGAACGCGAAGCATGGGATCAAGTTTGTTTTCCTAAAAGAGCACTTTAATGTGTACCTTATAAAAGCTTAATAGCATATTTGGGGTCCAAAAATGTCATATGGAGGTTTCTAAACAAAACTATTTTCCGCAAACCTGCTTATAAAGATAGAACGCGAAGCATGGGATACAGTTTGTGTTCTAAAAGAGCACTTTAATGTGTACCTTATAAAGCTTAGATAGCATATTTGGGGTCCAAAAATGTCCGATGAGGTTTCTTAAACAAAAAAATTTCGCAAAACTTCTACAAAAAGATAGACGCGAAGCATGGGATACAAGTTTGTGCTCCAAAAGTGCACTTTAATGTGTACCTTATAAAAGCTTAGATAGCATATTTGGGGTCCAAAAAATGTCCTATGAGGTTTCTAAACAAAATTATTTTCGCAAAACTTCTTATAAAGATAGAACGCGAAGCATGGGATACAAGTTTGTGTTCCAAAGAGCACTTAATGTGTACCTTATAAAAGCTTAGATAGCATATTTGGGGTCCAAAAAATGTCATATGAGGTTTCTAAACAAAATTATTTTCGCAAAACTTCTTATAAAGATAGAACGTGAAGCATGGGATACATGTTTGTGTTCCAAAAGAGCACTTTAATGTGTACATTATAAAATCTTAGATAGCATATTTGGGGTCCAAAAAATGTCATATGAGGTTTCTAAAGTGAACTATTTTCGCAAAACTTCTACTAAAGATAGAATGCAAAGCATGGGATACAAGTTTGTGTTCCAAAAGAGCACTTTAATGTGTACCTTATAAAAGATTAGATAGAATATTTGGGGTCCAACAAATGTCCTATGAGGTTTCTAAACAAAACTATTTTCGCAAAACTTCTTATAAAGATAGAACGCGAAGCATGGGATACAAGTTTGTGTTCCAAAAGAGCACTTTAATGTGTACATTATAAAAGCTTAGATAGCATATTTGGGGTCCAAAAAATGTCCGATGAGGTTTCTAAACAAAAAAAAATTCGCAAAACTTCTTACAAAGATAGAACGCGAAGCATGGGATACAAGTTTGTGCTCCAAAAGTGCACTTTAATGTGTACCTTATAAAAGCTTAGATAGCATATTTGGGGTCCAAAAAATGTCCTATGAGGTTTCTAAACAAAATTATTTTCGCAAAACTTCTTATAAAGATAGAACGCGAAGCATGGGATACAAGTTTGTGTTCCAAAAGAGCACTTTAATGTGAACCTTATAAAAGCTTAGATAGCATATTTGGGGTCCAAAAAATGTCCTATGAGGTTTCTAAACAAAACTATTTTCGCAAAACTTCTTATAAAGATAGAACGCGAAGCATGAGATACAAGTTTGTGTTCCACAAGAGCACTTTAATGTGCACCTTATAAAAGCTTAGATAGCATATTTGGGGTCCAAAAAATGTCATCTGAGGTTTCTAAACAAAACTATTTTCGCAAAACTTCTTGTAACGATAGAAAGCATGGGATACAAGTTTGTGTTCCAAAAGAGCACTTTAATGTGTACCGCATAAAAGCTTAGATAGCATATTTGGGGTACAAAAAATGTCATATGAGGTTTCTAAACAAAACTATTTTCGCAAAACTTCTTATAAAGATAGAACGCGAAGCATCGGATACAAGTTTGTGTTTCAAAAAAGCACTTTAATGTGTACCTTATAAAAGCTTAGATAGCATATTTGAGGTCCAAAAAATGTCCGATGAGGTTTCTAAACAAAACTATTTTCGCAAAACTTCTTATAAAGATAGAACGCGAAGCATGGGATACAAGTTTGTGTTTCAAAAGAGCACTTTAATGTGTACCTTATAAAAGCTTAGATAGCATATTTGAGGTCCAAAAAATGTCCGATGAGGTTTCTAAACAAAAAAATTTTCGCAAAACTTCTTACAAAGATAGAACGCGAAGCATGGGATACAAGTTTGTGCTCCAAAAGTGCACTTTAATGTGTACCTTATAAAAGCTTAGATAGCATATTTGGGGTCCAAAAAATGTCATATGAGGTTTCTAAAGTGAACTATTTTCGCAAAACTTCTTATAAAGATAGAACGCGAAGCATCGGATACAAGTTTGTGTTCCTAAAGAGCACTTTAATGTGTACCTTATAAAAGCTTAAATAGCATATTTGGGGTCCAAAAAATGTCATATGAGGTTTCTAAACAAAACTATTTTCGCAAAACTGCTTATAAAGATAGAACGCGAAGCATGGGATACAAGTTTGTGTTCCAAAAGAGCACTTTAATGTGTACCTTATAAAAGCTTAGATAGCATATTTGGGGTCCAAAAAATGTCCGATGAGGTTTCTAAACAATAAAAAAATTCGCAAAACTTCTTACAAAGATAGAACGCGAAGCATGGGATACAAGTTTGTGCTCCAAAAGTGCACTTTAATGTGTACCTTATAAAAGCTTAGATAGCATATTTGGGGTCCAAAAAATGTCATATGAGGTTTCTAAACAAAATTATTTTCGCAAAACTTCTTATAAAGATAGAACGCGAAGCATGGGATACAAGTTTGTGTTCCAAAAGAGCACTTTAATGTGAACCTTATAAAAGCTTAGATAGCATATTTGGGGTCCAAAAAATGTCCTATGAGGTTTTTAAACAAAACTATTTTCGCAAAACTTCTTATAAAGATAGAACGCGAAGAATGGGATACAAGTTTGTGTTCCGCAAGAGCACTTTAATGTGTACCTTATAAAAGCTTAGATAGCATATTTGGGGTCCAAAAAATGTCCTATGAGGTTTCTAAACAAAACTATTTTCGCAAAACTTCTTGTAACGATAGAAAGCATGGGATACAAGTTTGTGTTCCAAAAGATCACTTTAATGTTGATGAGGATATACCAGCTGAACCGGACCAAACCAAGCAAGAACCAGGCCGAGCTACGCAAGAACAAGAACCGGATGTACCCATTGTATTCGAAGGTGCCATGACAAGGAGCCGAGCAAGGACTCTTCAGCACAAGTACAATCAAAGCAAGCAACGAATGATGGACCAGCTAGATCAACTATCCTTGGAACAAGAAGCCACAACGAGCATGCCAAACAATGGGAAGACATTTCAAGCTTGGACCGACATGGAAGATATCATCAAGAAATCAGAAGCAACTCGCCTTAAAGAGGAACACTGGCCTCTACTCAACACCAAAGCTCAAGCTACCATTCTCATCATCTCAACCGAGCTGCAAGGTAAGTAGGTGAGTGTTTCAATTCGATATCCATGTGTTTGTTTCTTTTGCAGGTTTAGAACTTAGTTTATTTTCGTTTAGTTCTTTCTTTTATCAAGTCGAACACTAGTTTCCTTATTTGGTTTAATGAGCTCACATGTTAGACGCTCTGCTTTTTTATTTCGAAGTTCTTGTTGTTTCTTGAGTCAGTTTGAAGTTTTTCTTTTCTTGAGTCAGGAACCCTAGTTGGTTCTAGCCGTCGGACTATTAATAAAGTCCTCCTGCGGCCTTGTATCTTTCAACCTTTTTGCATATCAATAAACGAGAACTTTCAGTCAAGAAAAACCTAAGCTAGCACCGCTTGCTTTCCTCTCTAGCCTAGTCGAGACCAGGACCTCCTAGACCAGAGATTCGTGTTGTATCAAAGGCCTTACACAGCCTTTGTGGTGCACTTCGTTCCATTGTTTCCTCTTCCCAACCGGATCCTTTGAAGAGTAGCTTTTCAAAACGATCCAACCCTTGCTTGCGTAGTCTTCAAGTCTGAGTCCAAGTCCATACAAGCCTGTGTTAGCCTGTGCTTGTATCAGTTTTGGTATCAGAGCTGAAGTTCCTATTCAGCCAGGTTATATCTATCCGATCTGTTTTCCTTCTTGTTCGTTTGTTTCTTTTAGTACTTGTTTCGTTTAGATCTTGTTCTGCACCCGTAGTGTCAAGTCTTGTTGTTTTTAGTTTGCATCATTCAAAAAAAAAAAAAGGGCATCCTAATCTAAGTTGTATTCGGCGGCTAGGTTTAGTTGTTCATCTCTTGATAGATCGAGTCAAAAAAAAAGAAAGGAAAGTTTGCATTCTTGTGTTAGTCGACTTGTGTCAATACCAAGTCCTTTTGTTCTAGGTCTTGTTGCATTCGAAGTTTTCTTCTCTTGTCTTGTGCATTAGTTAATCATCAAAAAAAAAAAAAAAGGATTAGTCTCATTGCTGCAATTTGATTTAGAAGTTTTCTTGTTTGTGTCGAGATTTCCTTTTGTGTCTTTCCTTATTTTGCATTATTCAAACTTGTTACTCACGTCATATCTTTTCTTGTGCGAGGTACAATGGGAGATAACGCCAACAATCCCAACCCACAAGATGCACTCTACCAGCTTATCAACTCTTTGCGTGGAGACTTGCAAACCATGAGGCAAGAGCTTGGAGAACGCATAACTCGAGTGGAACAATGACCTCCATTAAGGCTTCCCATCCGGAACCTTGGAGGAACCAACCAAAGAGGACCATACCAACCAAAACTATTTTCGCAAAACTTCTTATAAAGATAGAACGCGAAGCATCGGATACAAGTTTGTGTTCCAAAAGAGCACTTTAATGTGTACCTTATTGATATAAGATTGGAATCACACCAACTTATGATCACTCAATGATCAAGAGATTCCAAGCTTATGGATGCGGAAGTGGGAGTGATGTCGAGATGGAAGATGATAGTTGTGATTGACTCTCTCAATCCTTGGGATGATTGACTCTCTCAATCCTTGGGATGATTGACTCTCTCAATCCTTGGAGAACTAGACCTGTTTGAATCACACAAACAATTCTAATTCTCTAATCTGTAGAATCAAATGAATCACTCAAATGAATCCAAAGACAAGTTTTTAAACAAAGACACTCTTTGAATAAAAGAAGAACAAACTTTATATTTTCTTGGTTGATTGAAAGGTGCCTCTCTAAGTGACGAAATGAGCTTTATATATAGCTCTTACAGGTCTAGACTAACGTTCTAAAAGATAAAAACAAGAAACAAAATCCTAGAATTGAATACAAACTAGCCATTGGAGAATAATGGGCAAATCAGGTAAAATAAAGAAACTTGAGTTGTGCTTGAGTCTTGAGAGCTTTTCCATGAATGTGTGGTGTCTTGGGACGCCTTGATGCATTAAATCCGTGCTCAAGTCACTGTAGCTTTGATAATATAGCCGTTGGGAGTTATGGCACAAGTGTGAATGCATCCGAGAAAGGAAAGTGTTTAAGCAAGAGAATCCGCCTGATCCTCTGAATGTTGGTGCATGGTAAGATGATTTCTGACCCTTCTGGATGATGATATGTGTCTCCTGAATGATTAGATATCTCTCCTGGTCGCCAAAGCTTCGTTTGTAGACAATTGAATCCATGAGCTTCCAATAAGGCAAGTGGAGAATCACACCGGATTAAAAGTTGTATAACTTTCAAACATAATGAATTCCGGACTGATTCAAACTATCCCAGATTCCCTGATGAATCAAGTTTCCACAACAGGTCGGTCACAGCTTAATTCCTCCTGGTGTAGCCGCAATCCTCCAATTAGTGCTCGCTGGTCCAAATCGGGTAATTTGGAGTTCACCCGGTTTGTAAAATCAATAACTTCCAAGTCTGAATCCGGTTTGATGTAAAACCAATTTTCCTGGCTTCCCCTTTGAGTTGAGAATCCAAAAAATTTGGATTATTGCTTGATTAGTCGTCGTTTGATCGGAATGATTTTATGAGTGGACGCATGTCTCCAGCGGGTTCATTGAAGATCTTCCAAGTTGTATCTTCAATATTTTCTTCATATGAACTCCTTTTCAACTGATTCTTTTCGAGGTGAACTCTAGGTGAGTTGAGTGTGTTCTCAAGTTGAGCTGAAAAGGATTTCGTATTGGCCTCCATTTGAGCTGAATTTGCTCACATGTCTCCTTAGCTTTCCTCAGCTTCATGCTTCCTTCTCCAAGTCTCATGATTCCTTGCTCCTGGGCTGATGATGACTTGATGTCCTCATCATACTCTCCCTCTTGAAGAAGTTTCGACCTCGAAACTAGATCCCCTGCACCAAGTGAAAGCAAGTTAGCTTTCATTCTCCTTTTAGAGTTAGGGCCTTACCTTGATTAGATTGATGTTTGGTGATGGCTGGGACATCTGGGGGATCTCCTTTGAGTAGGTAGAAAAGGATCACTCCTCTGTTCTGGTACTGGGCGTGATTGCTCCTCCTGAGTTGATTCGTTTTATCCTTCACTTCTTGGTGGCCTTTGTGCTAGTTTTCTTTGTTGATTCTTCTAGCAATAATGCTTGTCTGTTGGAACTTCTTTCACATCTTTATAACCTGAAACAATCTCAACATTCTGGACAAGAAACAAGTGCATTATATCTGAGTTTAAAATCATAGAGATAGGCTTGAAATATTTAAACTCACATTGATACTATTAGCTAGTTGAAGTATTGTTTGCTCTTTGTCTTGATATGCTCGTGCTCCATAACTTTGCCCTTTAGTTTGTTTGGCCACGCCAATTTCAGGATCTCTAGGCTCCTTAGTGCATCCTGTAACAACATCCTTTGGCAAAGACAAGTGTATTAATCTTGAATTGGAAGAGTTAAAACTTAATTCAACTAGATTAGTGCTCATCTCTCCTAAAGTCGGTTTTTGTTCTAATGAAGTTGATTTGTTTACTACTCTATCAGGACAAGTTGCAGCAAAATGTCCTCTCTTATGACATCTATAACAAGTAGGTTCTTTTAACTTAACAGATTTAGAGTTAGAGGACTTATCTTGAAGTGATTTTCCTTGAAGTTCAAATGAGGGTATAAAAATCGAACTTTGTTGAACCTCCTTCACCTGAATTGGTTTCTTAGCCTCTCTTGTAATCTTCTGAAACATAAGCCTTTTAGGGGGTGTAGCCCTGGTTGTGGAATCTCAGTACATTCGTTGCTTGAGATCTCCCCAAGTAAGAATGGCTTAATGTAGTGGGAGATATGTTCTTCAGTTTCCACCATGAATGAGCTTCTCCAACAAGTGAGCTAGCAGCATGGGCTAGTCTCTCCTCCTTTGGGATGTTGGGAACCTAAACCAATACTCAAGTTCCTTCTCCCAATTTATAAGCTTCTGGTCCTTGCTTATGACCTGAAAAGGTTAGTAGCTGGAAATCAAAATGATCACAACTATTACCTGTTTTGTTTTGTGTTGGTGGCCGTAACCATGTGACATGATCTGGTGATGTTGAGTACATGTACCCACGTTTTGGTTCATCTCCTTCCCATGTCTCAGCCTTGTTAAGTCTTCATCCTCATGAGCATATTCCTCTTGGTATCCTATTTCTTCACCATTCTGCTCAATTCTCCTAAACTGATTAGTGAATCAGTTTCTTCTTCATGTGGTAAGGCTCCATGAACTGGTCTTCATGATCAAGTTCTCCATGTGCAGCTTCAATTTCGTGGTCTCCTTCTCCTATACTGAATGAGACTCAGTGTCTTCATGCCATGATTCTTCTTCAAAGCTTTCTTCTTGGTCAGTCTCTTCTTCTCTAGACCAAGTGGATTGATTAGTGTCGTCTGGTTGTCATCTGGTGGCTCTGGCTCATGCTCCTTTCTCTTGGCTCATATTCATATTCAGAGCTTGAGTAACCATCTCCTGGCCACGGTGGTGACTCATAGTCAGCCTCTTCATCGGAATGGACTACGCTGCCTTCCCTTGACTCCAGGAGTCTTCTTCGGTTAGGTATGAGTCTCTTCTTCCCACTGTCAGACATGATTTCTCTTCTGTTTTCTTTTGTCTTGTACCTCACAAAAGACACAAGAAATAAGACGTATTAAGTGTAGATACAGCACAAAAAGAAAAACGAGTAAATTTAATAAGAGTAATGGAAATACAACTAAATGGATATATCACTTCTTTCTTTTTTGTCTTTTTTTTTTGGCTTTTTCTGAATGATACGATTTATAGATGCAATGATAACGAACAATGATTTATCGAATGCAAACTCTAAATATGGTAATTAGTTTATGTAGAATGACAAAAAATGACAAAACTATGAAATAAACGAGGACTGACTCTTTTTATTTCTTTTTCAAATATTATATCAATGCAAAATTAATGACTTTACTAAACTAGGAAATAAATGCTGGACACAAAACTCTAATGCAAATTCTATATCTAATGCACACGGTTTATGGAAACAAAAGAATGCAAATCAAAGACTAAATTGATCGGATACAAATGAATGCAGAATAAATAAAATAAGCTTGACTCAACTATAGACATATATGCTTATGATTCAATAAACAAATGGATGCACGGCTGTTAATGGAAGGAGTCAAAAATGAACAAGGCAATACGAATTCTAAATGCACAAAATGAGGCGGATATAGTGAATGACAATATGATCACGGTATGGGTGCAGATAGTAATAACTAATAAGTAAATTGTAAGAGAAGGGTTTGGAAAAAGTTAGCGAGTGAGGGAATGGATGATGCAATGAACAAGTTTGATCCTCTCTTGGAGTGGTGCGATCAATAACCTGAAACAAAGCAAACAAGATCAATTTTTTTTTTTTAAATGAATTCAAATAAGAAAATGAAACAAGATTGAAACAAGTAAACAATTCTTATAAATTTTTTTTTGTTTTAATAAATAAGAAATACAGAAAAAAATAAAAAAAAAATATTTTTTTAATGGTTTTGGTTTTAAAAAAACGAAATAAAAAAATCAAATGACAGAAAACAATTCAAACAAAGATTTTTAGGGTTTTTTGGTTTAATGAAATAAAATGCAACAAAATTGAAAAGATAAAGGTTGGATTGATACAACCTGAGGGTAGGAGCTTTTAAAGCTCTGATACCAAATGATATAAGATTGGAATCACACCAACTTATGATCACTCAATGATCAAGAGATTCCAAGCTTATGGATGCGGAAGTGGGAGTGATGTCGAGATGGAAGATGATAGTTGTGATTGACTCTCTCAATTCTTGGGATGATTGACTCTCTCAATCCTTGGAGAACTAGACCTGTTTGAATCACACAAACAATTCTAATCATATAATCTGTAGAATCAAATGAATCACTCAAATGAATCCAAAGACAAGTTTTTAAACAAAGAAACTCTTTGAATAAAAGAAGAACAAACTTTATATTTTCTTGGTTGATTGAAAGGTGCCTCTCTAAGTGACGAAATGAGCTTTATATATAGCTCTTACAGGTCTAGACTAACGTTCTAAAAGATAAAAACAAGAAACAAAATCCTAGAATTGAATACAAACTAGCCGTTGGAGAATAATGGGCAAATCAGGTAAAATAAGAAACTTGAGTTGTGCTTGAGTCTTGAGAGCTTTGCCATGAATGTGTGGTGTCTTGGACGCCTTGATGCATTAAATCCGTGCTCAAGTCACTGTAGCTTTGATAATATAGCCGTTGGAGAGTTATGGCACCAAGTGTGAATGCATCCGAGAAAGGAAAGTGTTTAAGCAAGAGAATCCGCCTGATCCTCTGAATGTTGGTGCATGGTAAGATGATTTCTGACCCTTCTGGATGATGATATGTGTCTCCTGAATGATTAGATATCTCTCCTGGTCGCCAAAGCTTCGTTTGTAGACAATTGAATCCATGAGCTTCCAAATAAGGCAAGTGGAGAATCACCCGGATTAAAAGTTGTATAACTTTCAAACCATAATAATTTCCGGACTGATTCAAACTATCCCAGATTCCCTGATGAATCAAGTTTCCATAACAGGTCTGTTCACAGCTTAATTCCTCCTGGTGTAGCCGAAATCCTCCAATTAGTGCTCGCTGGTCCAAATCGGGTAATTTGGAGTTCACCCGGTTTGTAAAATCCATAACTTCCAAGTCTGAATCCGGTTTGATGTAAAACCAATTTTCCTGGCTTCCCCTTTGAGTTGAGAATCCAAAAAATTTGGATTTATTGCTTGATTCGTCGTCGTTTGATCGGAATGATTTTATGAGTGGACGCATGTCTCCAGCGGGTTCATTGAAGATCTTCCAAGTTGTATCTTCAATATTTTCTTCATATGAACTCCTTTTCAACTGATTCTTTTTCGAGGTGAACTCTAGGTGAGTTGAGTGTGTTCTCCAAGTGATGGTTGAGCTGAAAGGATTCGTATTGGCCTCCATTTGAGCTGAATTTTGCTCACATGTCTCCTTAGCTTTCCTCAGCTTCATGCTTCCTTCTCCAAGTCTCATGATTCCTTGCTCCTGGGCTGATGATGACTTGATGTTCTCATCACTCAAGAAACAACAAGAACTTCGAAATAAAACAGCAGAGCGTCTAACATGTGAGCTCATTAAACCAAATAAGGAAACTAGTGTTCGACTTGATAAAAGAAAGAAACTAAACGAAATAAACTAAGTTCTAAACCTGCAAAAGAAACAAACACATGGAGACGAATTGAAACACTCACCTACTTACCTTGCAGCTCGGTTGAGATGATGAGAATGGTAGCTTGAGCTTTGGTGTTGAGTAGAGGCCAGTGTTCCTCTTTAAGGCGAGTTGCTTCTGATTTCTTGATGATATCTTCCATGTCGGTCCAAGCTTGAAATGTCTTCCCATTGTTTGGCATGCTCGTTGTGGCTCTTGTTCCAAGGATAGTTGATCTAGCTGGTCCATCATTCGTTGCATGCTTTGATTGTACTTGTGCTGAAGAGTCCTTGCTCGGCTCCTTGTCATGGCACCTTCGAATACAATGGGTACATCCGGTTCTTGTTCTTGCGTAGCTCGGCCTGGTCTTGCTTGGTTTGGTCCGGTTCAGCTGGTATGTCCTCATCAACATTAAAGTGATCATTTGGAACACAAACTTGTATCCCATGCTTTCTATCGTTACAAGAAGTTTTGCGAAAATAGTTTGTTTAGAACCTCAGATGACATTTGTGGACCCCAAATATGCTATCTAAGCTTTTATAAGGTACACATAAAGTGCTCTTGCGGAACACAAACTTGTATCCCATTCTTCGCGTTCTATCTTTATAAGAAGTTTTGCGAAAATAGTTTTGTTAAAAACCTCATAGGACATTTTTTGGACCCCAAATATGCTATCTAAGCTTTTATAAGGTTCACATTAAAGTGCACTTTTGGAACCAACTTGTATCCCATGCTTCGCGTTCTATCTTCATAAGAAGTTTTGCGAAAATAATTTTTGTTTAGAAACCTCATAGGACATTTTTTTGGACCCCAAATATGCTATCTAAGCTTTTATAAGGTACACATTAAAGTGCACTTTTGGAGCACAAACTTGTATCCCATGCTTCGCGTTCTATCTTTGTAAGAAGTTTTGCGAAATTTTTTTTGTTTAGAAACCTCATCGGACATTTTTTGGACCCCAAATATGCTATCTAAGCTTTTATAAGGTACACATTAAAGTGCTCTTTTGGAACACAAACTTGTATCCCATGCTTCGCGTTCTATCTTTATAAGCAGTTTTGCGAAAATAGTTTTGTTTAGAAACCTCATATGACATTTTTTGGACCCCAAATATGCTATTTAAGCTTTTATAAGGTACACATTAAAGTGCTCTTTAGGAACACAAACTTGTATCCGATGCTTCGCGTTCTATCTTTATAAGAAGTTTTGCGAAATAGTTCACTTTAGAAACCTCATATGACATTTTTTGGACCCCAAATATGCTATCTAAGCTTTTATAAGGTACACATTAAAGTGCACTTTTGGAGCACAAACTTGTATCCCAAGCTTCGCGTTCTATCTTTGTAAGAAGTTTTGCGAAAATTTTTTTGTTTAGAAACCTCATCGGACATTTTTTGGACCTCAAATATGCTATCTAAGCTTTTATAAGGTACACATTAAAGTGCTCTTTTGAAACACAAACTTGTATCCCATGCTTCGCGTTCTATCTTTATAAGAAGTTTTGCGAAAATAGTTTTGTTTAGAAACCTCATATGACATTTTTTGGACCCCAAATATGCTATCTAAGCTTTTATGAGGTACATATTAAAGTGCTCTTTTGGAACACAAACTTGTATCCCATGCTTTCTATCGTTACAAGAAGTTTTGCGAAAATAGTTTTGTTTAGAAACCTCAGATGACATTTTTTGGACCCCAAATATGCTATCTAAGCTTTTATAAGGTACACATTAAAGTGCTCTTGCGGAACACAAACTTGTATCCCATGCTTCGCGTTCTATCTTTATAAGAAGTTTTGCGAAAATAGTTTTGTTTAGAAACCTCATAGGACATTTTTTGGACCCCAAATATGCTATCTAAGCTTTTATAAGGTTCACATTAAAGTGCTCTTTTGGAACACAAACTTGTATCCCATGCTTCGCGTTCTATCTTTATAAGAAGTTTTGCGAAAATAGTTTTGTTTAGAAACCTCATAGGACATTTTTTGGACCCCAAATATGCTATCTAAGCTTTTATAAGGTACACATTAAAGTGCTCTTTTGGAACACAAACTTGTATCCCATGCTTCGCGTTCTATCTTTATAAGAAGTTTTGCGAAAATAGTTCACTTTAGAAACCTCATATGAGATTTTTTGGACCCCAAATATGCTATCTAAGCTTTTATAAGGTACACATTAAAGTGCACTTTTGGAGCACAAACTTGTATCCCATGCTTCGCGTTCTATCTTTGTATGAAGTTTTGCGAAAATTTTTTTGTTTAGAAACCTCATCGGACATTTTTTGGACCTCAAATATGCTATCTAAGCTTTTATAAGGTACACATTAAAGTGCTCTTTTGAAACACAAACTTGTATCCGATGCTTCGCGTTCTATCTTTATAAGAAGTTTTGCGAAAATAGTTTTGTTTAGAAACCTCATATGACATTTTTTGGACCCCAAATATGCTATCTAAGCTTTTATGAGGTACACATTTGATACAAGCACAGGCTAACACAGGCTTGTATGGACTTGGACTCAGACTTGAAGACTACGCAAGCAAGGGTTGGATCGTTTTGAAAAGCTACTCTTCAAAGGATCCGGTTGGGAAGAGGAAACAATGGAAAGAAGTGCACCACAAAGGCTGTGTAAGGCCTTTGATACAACACGAATCTCTGGTCTAGGAGGTCCTGGTCTCGACTAGGCTAGAGAGGAAAGCAAGCGGCGCTAGCTTAGGTTTTTCTTGACTGAAAGTTCTCGTTTATTGATATGCAAAAAGGTTGAAATATACAAGGCCGCAGGAGGACTTTATTAGTAGTCCGACGGCTAGAACCAACTAGGGTTCCTGACTCAAGAAAAGAAAAACTACAAACTGACTCAATGATATAAGATTGGAATCACACCAACTTATGATCACTCAATGATCAAGAGATTCCAAGCTTATGGATGCGGAAGTGGGAGTGATGTCGAGATGGAAGATGATAGTTGTGATTGACTCTCTCAATCCTTGGGATGATTGACTCTCTCAATCCTTGGAGAACTAGACCTGTTTGAATCACACAAACAATTCTAATCCTATAATCTGTAGAATCAAATGAATCACTCAAATGAATCCAATGACAAGTTTTTAAACAAATACACTCTTTGAATAAAAGAAGAACAAACTTTATATTTTCTTGGTTGATTGAAAGGTGCCTCTCTAAGTGACGAAATGAGCTTTATATATAGCTCTTACAGTCTAGACTAACGTTCTAAAAGATAAAAACAAGAAACAAAACCTAGAATTGAATACAAACTAGCCGTTGGAGATAATGGGCAAATCAGGTAAAATAAAGAAACTTGAGTTGTGCTTGAGTCTTGAGAGCTTTGCCATGAATGTGTGGTGTCTTGGGACGCCTTGATGCATTAAATCCGTGCTCAAGTCACTGTAGCTTTGATAATATAGCCGTTGGAGAGTTATGGCACCAAGTGTGAATGCATCCGAGAAAGGAAAGTGTTTAAGCAAGAGAATCCGCCTGATCCTCTGAATGTTGGTGCATGGTAAGATGATTTCTGACCCTTCTGGATGATGATATGTGTCTCCTGAATGATTAGATATCTCTCCTGGTCGCCAAAGCTTCGTTTGTAGACAATTGAATCCATGAGCTTCCAAATAAGGCAAGTGGAGAATCACCCGGATTAAAAGTTGTATAACTTTCAAAACATAATGAATTCCGGACTGATTCAAACTATCCCAGATTTCCTGATGAATCAAGTTTCCATAACAGGTCGGTTCACAGCTTAATTCCTCCTGGTGTAGCCGCAATCCTCCAATTAGTGCTCGCTGGTCCAAATCGGGTAATTTGGAGTTCACCCGGTTTGTAAAATCAATAACTTCCAAGTCTGAATCCGGTTTGATGTAAAACCAATTTTCCTGGCTTCCCCTTTGAGTTGAGAATCCAAAAAATTTGGATTTATTGCTTGATTCGTCGTCGTTTGATCGGAATGATTTTATGAGTGGACGCATGTCTCCAGCGGGTTCATTGAAGATCTTCCAAGTTGTATCTTCAATATTTTCTTCATATGAACTCCTTTTCAACTGATTCTTTTTCGAGGTGAACTCTAGGTGAGTTGAGTGTGTTCTCCAAGTGATGGTTGAGCTGAAAGGATTCGTATTGGCCTCCATTTGAGCTGAATTTTGCTCACATGTCTCCTTAGCTTTCCTCAGCTTCATGCTTCCTTCTCCAAGTCTCATGATTCCTTGCTCCTGGGCTGATGATGACTTGATGTCCTCATCATACTCTCCCTCTTGAAGAAGTTTCGACCTCGAAACTAGATCCCCTGCACCAAGTGAAAGCAAGTTAGCTTTCATTCTCCTTTTAGAGTTTAGGGCCTTACCTTGATTAGATGATGTTGGGTGATGGCTGGGACATCTGGGGGATCTCCTTTGAGTAGGTAGAAAAGGATCACTCCTCTGTTCTGGTACTGGGCGTGATTGCTCCTCCTGAGTTGATTCGTTTTATCCTTCACTTCTTTGGTGGCCTTTGTGCTAGTTTTCTTTGTTGATTCTTCTAGCAATAAATGCTTGTCTGGTGGAACTTCTTTCACATCTTTATAACCTGAAACAATCTCAACTTCTGGACAAGAAACAAGTGCATTATATCTGAGTTTAAAATCATAGAGATAGGCCTTGAAATATTTAAACTCACATTGATACTATTGGCTAGTTGAAGTATTGTTTGCTCTTTGTCTTGATATGCTCTGATTGCTCCATAACTTTGCCCTTTAGTTGTTTGGCCACGCCAATTTCAGGATCTCTAGGCTCCTTAGTGCATCCTGTAACAACATCCTTGGCAAAGACAAGTGTATAATCTTGAATTGGAAGAGTTAAAACTTAATTCAACTAGATTAGTGCTCATCTCTCCTAAAGTCGGTTTTTGTTCTAATGAAGTTGATTTGTTTACTACTCTATCAGGACAAGTTGCAGCAAAATGTCCTCTCTTATGACATCTATAACAAGTAGGTTCTTTTAACTTAACAGATTTAGAGTTAGAGGACTTATCTTGAAGTGATTTTCCTTGAAGTTCAAATGAGGGTATAAAAATCGAACTTTGTTGAACCTCCTTCACCTGAATTGGTTTCTTAGCCTCTCTTGTAATCTTCTGAAACATAAGCCTTTTAGGGGTGTAGCCCTGGTTGTGGAATCTCAGTACATTCGTTGCTTGAGATCTCCCCAAGTAAGAATTGGCTTAATGTAGTGGGAGATATGTTCTTCAGTTTTCCACCATGAATGAGCTTCTCCAACAAGTGAGCTAGCAGCATGGGCTAGTCTCTCCTCCTTTGGGATGTTGTGGAACCTAAACCAATACTCAAGTTCCTTCTCCCAATTTATATAAGCTTCTGGTCCTTGCTTATGACCTGAAAAGGTTAGTAGCTGGAAATCAAAATGATCACAACTATTACCTTGTTTTGTTTTGTGTTGGTGGCCGTAACCATGTGACATCTGATCTGGTGATGTTGAGTACATGTACCCACGTTTTGGTTCATCTCCTTCCCATGTCTCAGCCTTGTTAATGTCTTCATCCTCATGAGCATATTCCTCTTGGTATCCTATTTCTTCACCATTCTGCTCAATTTCTCCTAAACTGATTAGTGAATCAGTTTCTTCTTCATGTGTGTAAGGCTCCATGAACTGGTCTTCATGATCAAGTTCTCCATGTGCAGCTTCAATTTCGTGGTCTCCTTCTCCTATACTGAATTGAGACTCAGTGTCTTCATGCCATGATTCTTCTTCAAAGCTTTCTTCTTGGTCAGTCTCTTCTTCTCTAGACCAAGTGGATTGATTAGTGTCGTCTTGGTTGTCATCTGGTGGCTCTGGCTTATGCTCCTCTTCTCTTGGCTCATATTCATATTCAGTGCTTGAGTAACCATCTCCTGGCCACGGTGGTGACTCATAGTCAGCCTCTTCATCGGAATGGACTACGCTGCCTTCCCCTTGACTCCAGGAGTCTTCTTCGGTTAGGTATGAGTCTTCTTCTTCTCCACTGTCAGACATGATTTCTCTTCTGTTTTCTTTTGTCTTGTACCTCACAAAAGACACAAGAAATAAGACGTATTAAGTGTAGATACAGCACAAAAAAAAAACGAGTAATTTAATAAGAGTAATGGAACTACAACTAAATGGAATTATCACTTCTTTCTTTTTTGTCTTTTTTTTTGGCTTTTTCTGAATGATACGATTTATAGATGCAATGATAACGAACAATGAATTTATCGAATGCAAACTCTAATATGGTAATTAGTTTATGTAGAATGACAAAAAATGACAAAACTATGAAATAAACGAGGACTGACTCTTTTTATTTCTTTTTCAAATATTATATCAATGCAAAATTATGACTTCTACTAAACTAGGAAACAAATGCTGGACACAAAACTCTAATGCAAATTCTATATCTAATGCACACGGTTTATGAAACAAAAGAATGCAAATCAAAGACTAAAATTGATCGGATAAAATGAATGCAGAATAAATAAAATAAGCTTGACTCAACTATAGACATTATATGCTTATGATTCAATAAACAAATGGATGCACGGCTGTTAATGGAAGGAGTCAAAAATGAACAAGGCAATACGAATTCTAAATGCACAAAATGAGGCGGATATATGTGAATGACAATATGATCACGGTATGGGTGCAGATAGTAATAACTAATAAGTAAATTGTAAGAGAAGGGTTTGGAAAAAGTTAGCGAGTGAGGGAATGGATGATGCAATGAACAAGTTTGATCCTCTCTTGGAGTGGTGCGATCAATAACCTGAAACAAAGCAAACAAGATCAACTTTTCTTTTTTTTTAAATGAATTCAAATAAGCAAATGAAACAAGATTGAAACAAGTAAACAATTCTTATAAATTTTTTTTTTGTTTTAATAAATAAGAAATAACAGAAACAAATAAAAAAATAATTTTTTTTAATGGTTTTGGTTTTAAAAAAACGAAATAAAAAAATCAAATGACAGAAAACAATTCAAACAAAGATTTTTAGGGTTTTTTGGTTTAATGAAATAAAATGCAACAAAATTGAAAAGATAAAGGTTGGATTGATACAACCTGAAGGGTAGGAGCTTTTAAAGCTCTGATACCAAATGATATAAGATTGGAATCACACCAACTTATGATCACTCAATGATCAAGAGATTCCAAGCTTATGGATGCGGAAGTGGGAGTGATGTCGAGATGGAAGATGATAGTTGTGATTGACTCTCTCAATCCTTGGGATGATTGACTCTCTCAATCCTTGGAGAACTAGACCTGTTTGAATCACACAAACAATTCTAATCCTATAATCTGTAGAATCAAATGAATCACTCAAATGAATCCAAAGACAAGTTTTTAAACAAAGACACTCTTTGAATAAAAGAAGAACAAACTTTATATTTTCTTGGTTGATTGAAAGGTGCCTCTCTAAGTGACGAAATGAGCTATATATAGCTCTTACAGGTCTAGACTAACGTTCTAAAAGATAAAAACAAGAAACAAAATCCTAGAATTGAATACAAACTAGCCGTTGGAGAATAATGGGCAAATCAGGTAAAATAAAGAAACTTGAGTTGTGCTTGAGTCTTGAGAGCTTTGCCATGAATGTGTGGTGTCTTGGAACGCCTTGATGCATTAAATCCGTGCTCAAGTCACTGAAGCTTTGATAATATAGCCGTTGGAGCCTTATGGCACCAAGTGTGAATGCATCCGAGAAAGGAAAGTGTTTAAGCAAGAGAATCCGCCTGATCCTCTGAATGTTGGTGCATGGTAAGATGATTTCTGACCCTTCTGGATGATGATATGTGTCTCCTGAATGATTAGATATCTCTCCTGGTCGCCAAAGCTTCGTTTGTAGACAATTGAATCCATGAGCTTCCAAATAAGGCAAGTGGAGAATCACCCGGATTAAAAGTTGTATAACTTTCAAACCATAATGAATTCCGGACTGATTCAAACTATCCCAGATTCCCTGATGAATCAAGTTTCCACAACAGGTCGGTTCACAGCTTAATTCCTCCTGGTGTAGCCGCAATCCTCCAATTAGTGCTCGCTGGTCCAAATCGGGTAATTTGGAGTTCACCCGGTTTGTAAAATCAATAACTTCCACGTCTGAATCCGGTTTGATGTAAAACCAATTTTCCTGGCTTCCCCTTTGAGTTGAGAATCCAAACAATTTGGATTTATTGCTTGATTCGTCGTCGTTTGATCGGAATGATTTTATGAGTGGACGCATGTCTCCAGCGGGTTCATTGAAGATCTTCCAAGTTGTATCTTCAATATTTTCTTCATATGAACTCCTTTTCAACTGATTCTTTTACGAGGTGAACTCTAGGTGAGTTGAGTGTGTTCTCCAAGTGATGGTTGAGCTGAAAGGATTCGTATTGGCCTCCATTTGAGCTGAATTTTGCTCACATGTCTCCTTAGCTTTCCTCAGCTTCATGCTTCCTTCTCCAAGTCTCATGATTCCTTGCTCCTGGGATGATGATGACTTGATGTCCTCATCACTTATAAAAGCTTAGATAGCATATTTGGGGTCCAAAAAATGTTCGATGAGGTTTCTAAACAAAAAAATTTTCGCAAAACATCTTACAAAGATAGAACGCGAAGCATGGTATACAAGTTTGTGCTCCAAAAGTGCACTTTAATGTGTACCTTATAAAAGCTTAGATAGCATATTTGGGGTCCAAAAAATGTCCTATGAGGTTTCTAAACAAAATTATTTTGGCAAAGCTTCTTATAAAGATAGAACGCGAAGCATGGGATACAAGTTTGTGTTCCAAAAGAGCACTTTAATGTGTACCTCATAAAATCTTAGATAGCATATTTGGGGTCCAAAAAATGTCCTATGAGGTTTCAAAACATAACTATTTTCGCAAAACTTCTTAGAAAGATAGAACGCGAAGCATGGGATGCAAGTTTGTGTTCCTAAAGAGCACTTTAATGTGTACCTTATAAAAGCTTAAATAGCATATTTGGGGTCCAAAAAATGTCATATGAGGTTTCTAAACAAAACTATTTTCGCAAAACTGCTTATAAAGATAGAACGCGAAGCATGGGATACAAGTTTGTGTTCCAAAAGAGCACTTTAATGTGTACCTTATAAAAGCTTAGATAGCATATTTGGGGTCCAAAAAATGTCCGATGAGGTTTCTAAACAAAAAAAATTTCGCAAAACTTCTTACAAAGATAGAACGCGAAGCATGGGATACAAGTTTGTGCTCCAAAAGTGCACTTTAATGTGTACCTTATAAAAGCTTAGATAGCATATTTGGGGTCCAAAAAATGTCATATGAGGTTTCTAAACAAAATTATTTTCGCAAAACTTCTTATAAAGATAGAACGTGAAGCATGGGATACAAGTTTGTGTTCCAAAAGAGCACTTTAATGTGTACATTATAAAATCTTAGATAGCATATTTGGGGTCCAAAAAATGTCATATGAGGTTTCTAAAGTGAACTATTTTCGCAAAACTTCTACTAAAGATAGAATGCGAAACATGGGATACAAGTTTGTGTTCCAAAAGAGCACTTTAATGTGTACCTTATAAAAGCTTAGATAGAATATTTGGGGTCCAACAAATGTCCTATGAGGTTTCTAAACAAAACTATTTTTGCAAAACTTCTTATAAAGATAGAACGCGAAGCATGGGATAGAAGTTTGTGTTCCAAAAGAGCACTTTAATGTGTACCTTATAAAATCTTAGATAGCATATTTGGGGTCCAAAAAATGTCCTATGAGATT
>VHIU01000687.1:0-14403 GCA_010577795.1 Isatis tinctoria | reverse complement strand
CAAGAAACACCCCTGTTTCTCAGCAGCTGCGATAGCATGCACACATGGTATTTTTTCGTGTTCGAAGCGCCGGCATGTGCATGTTTTTTCGTCCAAACGCACAATACCGCAAACACTCCCCCAAGAACCATTTGTAACTTCGGTGTTGTAATCATCAATCCTTTGTACCGTCAACAGTCTGGCGTCATCAACACGACCCTATGATAATACAGTTAAAAATAAAAAGAAAAAATGTTAAGGCTGACTTATTAATAATGTTAAGGCAGACTTATGAAACCATTAAACGGCTGACTTACCTGTATATTTTCTCGACACCACGCGAAAGCGTGGTGAACTGCGATCTAGCATCCTCTCTTCGTTCAGCAAACCATCTGGTCATCATAACCGTATCGATTCCAGTAGTCGAACAGTGTTAACTTCTAGCATTTGAAAGTGCTCTGTTCATTGACTCCGCTATGTTCGTAGTCATCAAAATTGTACCTCTCGCCCGTGAAATGAACACGCGCCCACAGCCGGACATCAGCTCTTTCTAGGTAGCCATGAAGTGCCGGTTGAATCTCTTCAATCTGCTCGTAATTACCCATTAAATTCAGTCAGCCTAAACATCTTGCCGCTTTCTTAACCAGACGAAAGGCTTCCTTCCTTTGTATCGGGTCAAAATGTTCTTATATAAGTTGATAAGTGCAAATTCCCCGAGAAGCCAACGGATAGACATTCCCAATTGCTTTCCTATCGAGCTATGCCTATCCGAGATTATCGCAAGACCTTCATCATCAGGAATCACGGCTTTTAGTTGCGTGAAAAACCACTGCCACGAGGTCATTTTTTCGGTGTCGACCACACTGAATGCAATTGGAAAAATCTGAAAGTTACCATCTGAGCTAGTGCTGTGAGAAGCGTCCCTTTGTATCTGCCATTAGAAACGTACCGTCGACAACGACAACTTTGCGCATGAAAGGAAGCCATTCACGCTCGCACCAAATGCGAGGAAGACATACATGAATCTTGCAAACTCATCGATTTCAGACGCGTAATTGTACCGGAGTTGCCCTTCGTATCCTGTATAAGTAAGAAGGCAAGTTTTCAACCCACCTCAGGATTACCCATCGCCATTTCCCTTGCAGATCTTAGCGTTCTAAATGATTTCCAATAATCCTCTGTCAACAAGTAAAATGATACAAATAAGTCACCAGTCCGAACTTAGTCAGCCGCGAGTAAACTACCTATAAGTCAGCCATTAATTTTCTATAATTCGATCGTATTGTTTAATATCAGTCCATGACGCCATAAGTCACCGTATCGTTTATAAATTTTAATCGTCTTGGTTAAATAAGCCAGCCGTATCGTGTTAATAAGTCAACCGCATCTAAATAATTAAGTCAGCCATATAAGTCAGCAACAATTACCTTTACACCAAAGTGCTTAGTGATAGATACTCTGAGCTCTTAGGTCGGACTGCCGGACCAACGTCGCCGAGAAAGTCCTTGTACAACTCTCCCAAAATATCTGATGTTTCTTTTCGAGATCGACCAGAACGCTCTGTTACAGAACATGTATGCACGAATCGTAACAACGTACATAAAATGCTGGGGGATCCCCTACTAGTAGCACGAACTCTCCACAACATCCATCAACCCAACACTGAACAACGATCTACCCGTATCGGATATGGCACTTCGAAATCAAACCGATCCCTCACCGCAAGAGAGTTTCAGTCGTCTCTCCAAATCGGCTGTACTCTCGAATCGCTGACCGCCGATATTTAGTGAAGACATATCTAACCTTTGAACCTCCGAATACCCTTTACAACCGCTAGTCGACAAGTTATGAGGTCTCTTCTTGAGGTAGGGTCGTGATATCTTCATCTTCTATTGGAGACTCAGCGAATATACTGAAGTTATCATCTTCAGATGACTCCCATCCGAGTCGTCGAACAATATCAAATCGGCTTTCAAACTCATCATCTTCTTCGTCTTTCTGCCTACTACATTTTTGTCGACTATTTCGTTTTCTTCGCCTACTTCATCTTCTTTCGCACTTCATCTTCTGAGCTGTAGCTAAAGCAATCACTGTCTTCGTCCTCGCGCTTGTCCTCTGTTGGAACCGTCATATCTCCACCGTAATCTTCGTCTATAGATGCAACTTCTGAGCTGTAACTGAAAAACCTTTTATCTTCTCGCTCGCTCCTTTAGTCAGAGTAACTTCGGTCTCTGTAATCTCTACACAAAGACGTGACTGTTCGGTTTCCCTCTTGGCTTAAAAAGTTGCAACGTGTCGAGTGTTGGTGAGGTAAACTGGTGGGAGTGTCGGCGCCATTGTTTTCAAAGCTTTATTGGAGAACATGTAGCTCAGCTGAATCTGATGGCTGCCCTCGTTGAATCCGTAATCCTAGTATTGTCTTTGAAAGTTCGTCTAGTGTTGTACTCTCATCGGCATGTTCCACTCTACTTCCTCTACCGTCGGCGATGAATCCAATCTGTTTTTCTTAACCCAGTTACCCGAAACAACAATTACCCGACCCATATTCTCTGATAACTGAATGAAAATATCAAAGGCACGGACGAAGGAAGAATAATAAGAAGATCGACTCAGATGAAGAACTCTAATTCCACTCTAATAATGACATGGCAAATCGATATGATGACATGGCAAAACGGATCTAATGTAAACGTGCATAGTATTTCAGTATTAATCTTTCGTTAATAAATCAGCCGTAAATAGGCTACAAAATTTTTAGCCAGGCGTATCGTCAGATAAATCAACCGTCAAAGAAATGGTATTCCAGTAATTAATCTTTCGCAAATAAGTCAGCCGTAACTGGGTTGGGTTAACACTAATCAGCCTTTACAGCTGACTTATTTACTACTGCCGTGACTACATCCCATAAACAGCCACCCGAAAACATACTCAACCGTCTCTTTACTACAACTCAGCCAATATTCCATAAGTCAGGCAGACCTTTTATAACCAGCCGCATAATACGGGTGATTTATGTTCGTAAGTCAGCCATGTCTATAACTCAGCCGTCACTAACGGTGGCTTATGTTCGAAGCAATCCATATCTCCATGGTCAGACATCTCTCATAAGTCAGTCGTGACTAACCTGGTTCATGTCGTAAGTCGGCCGGATACTCATAAGTCAGCCGTGTTTTGTAAAGTCGGCACAACGTACCTTAACTCAGGCACCAACGTAAACATAACTCAGCTGTGTCGCATTATGCTGAGTTCATTATACACGTCACCGGTTTCCTTACGTGGCGTCGGTTTTTGGCTTACGTGGCCCTGATATTCTTGTAATTACGTTTTTGTTACAACATACACAAGGGCACGCTGGGTATAAAAAAAATGCCAGTAATAAAAAAAAGATCTGCTTGATTCTAGTAATATTACCTAACTTTTGTGCATTACAGTTTTTTTTCCCTTAAATTTCTTTGATGCTTCGTTAAGTACTATTTATAGGTTCAATTCTTATTACACTTACATGCACCTATGGAAGCTCACTCTTTTCTGATCGGTACAAATGAAATTTGGAATGTGATTAATTTTTTTGTTTGACTCCTAATTATTATTATTATTCATTTATTCAATAGTTAATAATATACTTATCTAATATGTACGGTGAATTTGCGAAATGGGTAGTTTTTCAGTTTTTATTGGCTTTTGGGTAGTTCACATAGGGTATTTGGAAATAGGTAGTTTTTGGTACTGTTTTGTAGTTTTTTTGTGGGTAGTTTAGGAGAGATAAATAATTCATTCATCTTTTACCCTTATTTCAGAAATCAATATAAAAAAAGAAGAATTTAAAAATAAAAATAAAAAAAGTCGGAAATTATATAAGAAATAAAAATATAAAAATTATAAAAAAATTATAAACATTACAAGTTATAAAATTATAAAAATATAATAATTATAAAAAATCATAGAAAATCAAAATGATACAAAATTATAAAAAAATTATTCAAAGTTATAAAAATTATAAAATTTATAAAAAATTATAAAATAATCAAAAATACAAAAAATTAAAAATATATAATTATTTCAAAATACAAAAAATTATAAAATACAAAAAATTACAAAAATAAATAAATAAAAAATAAAAATCATAAAATAAATAAAAATTATAAAAAATTATAAAACTAAAAAAATTATAAAAATTATCAAATTATCATAATTACAAAAATTATCAAAATTACAAAAAATATAAAAAATATGAAAAAACTAGGAAAATATAAAATTAAAAAATTACTCAAAATAAATAAAAAATTATAAAAAATTTTAAAATTATAAAATTCTAATTTTTTAGAAAAATTATAAAAAATTATAAAATCATAAATTGTAAAAAATTATAAAAATTATAAAAACTATACAAAATTATAAAAAAATATAAAAATTAAAAAAAAACACAAAAAATAGAAATATAATAATTATAAAAATTTATAGAAAATTATAAAATTTACAAAAATTATAATTTTTTTAATAAATAGTAAAATTACAAAAATTACAAAAATAAAACAAAATTATAAAAATTTATTAAAATAATAAAATTACCAAAGTTATAAAATTAAAAATGTAAAATTACTAGAATTTAAACTTTATTAAATTATTACAAAAATTTAAAAATAAAAATTTTGTAAGCCATGGTGTACGCTTTTCATGGTTACGCCTTCATGTGTACACCATGTACGCATTCATGGCACAACCCACATCTCAAAAACTACCTATTTCCAATACCCCTGTAAACTACCCAAAAGCCAATAAAATTAAAAAGTACTCATTTCGCAAATTAGTCTATATATGTATATGGTAATAAATCATGGAAACCAGTGAATCCAGTTATATTTTTTTGACATGTTGACAAAAAAAAAAACACTGGACTAAAAAAATATTAGCAAAATGTTAGTTTTGAATTTGTTGACCATATGGATTTATGTTGAACTTCTTGCTTGTTCTCTTTAGAATAAACTTCACTTATCTCTTTGATTTACTCACACTTTGATCTCTCTTTGTTTACTGACTTTCTCTTTAGTATTTTACTCCTTCTCTCTCTTTAGTCTCGATTTGTTCAGAGAGAATAAAAGAAATACTTTGACCTTTAATTGTCTACATTAATAAATATTCTTGAATTGTTTCTTACAACATCTCACACACGTACACACACCATACTTCTACTAACTAAACTGTTTTACAAAAGAAAAGCTTACTTACACCTTCAACAACACTCCTAACAACTTTCCTAGCTAGACACTCCACTTAGCTAGAACTAAACCAACAATTACACTTACTCATTGGGCCTAACTAATCCGTTCACCCAATAGTCTTTATTCCCAAAGCCACTTGAAGCCGAACTTCTCTTGTTGACTTTGCTTCATTCTTGTTGACTTTTCTCTTCAACAGCTTTTCTTTCTCGTTGTTAGGTCATCATTATCGCTAAAACTGATAAAAGTTTCTTACATGATATTTATATATGTAATTGAAGTGGGACCCAAATAAAAGTGAAGCAAAATTGATGAAAATCCTACATGTTCAGTAAGATACGAGTCTTAATCATCTTAAATAAGAAACAAATCTAAACTGTAATTCATTTTTTATTTATTTTTATTACAAAAAGATGCTTAAGAACTTTCTAAGATCCCTCCTATAATGATGTTCTTAGTTCTTTTTCGTCTTTGTTTCTTCTCTGTTCATTCATCTTCTCTTCACTTGCTTCTTTTTCTCTTTATTGCAGGATTAATCAAGGATTCAATCTCAACAATTTATAATAAAAACGACTTGAAAAAGAGAAAAATATAGTGCCACAAAAAATATATATCACTCTCGTCATATTGATCCATTTACGGTATATCTTAAAAAAATTAAGTTTAATAATTGAGAAATTACCCAAAATAACTCTAATTATATGTTTATTACTAAACTAACAAAATCAAATATAATAGAGCTAAACTGACTCTAATTTTTTGGCAAAAGACAAAATACCCATATACAAAACTAATTTGTGTTTGGCAAAAGACAACAATTTATCTAGTGTTCTATTTTTCTTTACCCCTTATGGGCTTGTTAGTTTAATTTTCTGTACTGCTTTGTATCTTGTAAAACATAAAATCCCAATTTATTTGGAGCCCAAAAAATATTTAATATAAAAAACCCTTTAAGAAAAAGAAAGAAAAAAAAACTAATTATTATAAACATGTTATTACTGTTAATTTAATTTGTTTTCAATAACATAAGTAGCAAAAAAAAAAACCAAGTTTCCTGTGGCACAAAAAAAGATCCAGGGAAAAGAAAAAGAAAATAGTCAGGGGAAATTAACCAAGATCTAAATTTTTCCTTTCCATCCACCACCTTTCATCTTTCTCGTCTACACGATGTATGATTCATGCATTGCATACTACTGATGACAAATAAATATATCACATTAAAACATATCTACAACCACATTGAAAAGAATAAGTATATGCAATAAGTCTATCATTCTAATACTAAATCTAGGGTTAGGCGTTCGGGTAATCCGATTGGGTTTGCTTCGGGAAATTAGGGTTTAGGTTCTCCCATTCAGTTCGTACGAAAAATTGGGTTGGGCTTGGTTAGAATTATGTCGGGTTTGGGTCGGTTCAGGTGTAAGCTAAAACTCCAAATCCCATATAGATTTGGTTCTGGTTCGGATTCAGTTCGGGTTTGGTAATTTTACAAAGCAGACCGAAAATATCTAATGTACAACATGCTTTGGGAGATTTGAAATCGAAATTGTGATGATTAGATCTGAAGGGAATGTCCTGAAATCAGACTTGTATTTATTCTAGTAAAGTCGTGATGTTGAGATAAGACAATCATATGATATTGGACGGTTATAATGTTTTGCTAGAAGCCGCTTATAACTTATGAGTTATGAACTCATTACCATTATCATATGATCCTATAGGGTCACACACCTAAGCAAACTGGATATTATAAATTGGGTTTTGATCATTAGAGTAATGATCATGATTAACGCATATAATATACGTCGATATCGTTTTTCTATGAGGGTGTCGATCGACACTAATAGTGAGTATCGATCGACACCACTCGGGATCGTCTTCTCGATCCTTGACTTTCTGAGAGGGTGTCGATCGACACCAATGGTGAGTGTCGATCGACACCTGTCGGCAACTCCAGCCTATATATATGATATGAGGGCTCGAGTTTGAGATAAAGAGAAGTCTCTTACAGCCACAAAACACAGAGAAAAACAAGAGAAAACCCAAAAAACGCGAATCGTTCGCGAAGGCACTAGCATCCCGTCGTCCAGTTTGTGTGCGTGTGGACTTCTGTAGAGGCGCAGCACTTGAGGCGCTTCCTGATCTCGATTACCTGATCTTCTTCCGCTGCAAATACTAAGGTATGTTCGAGATTTGATATATATATTCAACATAGATTCAATTGGCACAAGATCTGTGACTTAGGATTGTTGTTAGGGCTGTTTTAATTCGATTAAAACCTGAACGAATCCTTCAGTGGTAACAGAGCGGTGTGTTTCTATTGAATCTGTTGAAATTTTGTAAGATCCCCTTGTTCAAAATCGTTTTTGACGAAGAACGCCGTTCTGGGTTCATCGGTGTCGACCGACACCAATCCGGTGTCGATCGACACCAATTAGGTTTTCTGTGAAAAAGGATGTCGATCGACTTGGTGTCGATCGACATCACTCTCCGGTGACGACCGACACTAATGTAGTGTCGATCGACACCAATCAGGTGGTGACGACCGACACTAATGTAGTGTCGATCGACACCATTCGGTGACGACCGACACTAAGGTAGTGTCGATCGACACCAGTTCAGAACTTGCATTTCTAGCTTGTTTAACTTAAGATTTTTGCAAGTAAAGAACGAGTTAAAAATCTGGAATATAAGTCATATAAACTAGATTGATGTTCCGTTCCTCAAACCTAATATTAAGCTTTTAATATCTTCCCAATCTTGTCAACTGTCAAGGCTCGTTTCATTGTGTGATGGGTCTGCCAAAGCAGGGTGTCCGCAATTACATGAGTGAGGCAGGTTGTAATCGTTACTACGGACTTAAAAGATTGGTTTGCTTAACTGGGCTATCAAAATAGTTTTGGGCTCAGAGATATAGGATCGGATTTGATATAAGATATTAATCCGAGACAAGAATTATATATGATATAATTAGTGTTGCTTACCTAAATAGCTAAAGTTTGGGCGATGGGCCAAAGCTCACTCAAATTTTTGTAAAATATGGATCTTGGATCATTATATTCAATTGAGGAAAATTGTTTTGAATATAATGTGAGTTTCTTAATTGTTAAGATTTCTCATTTCTTGAACATCGAAACTAAACTCTCATTTTGTGTTTTTCAGCTATGGCTAGCTCCCCTCACAGAAACACATTCTCGCTTCGATCCGTCCTTGAGAAGGACAAGCTTAATGGATCGAACTTCCTTGAATGGTATCGGAACTTGAGAATTGTTCTCAAGCAGGAGAAAAAGGAATATGTCCTTGAGAAGGTTCTCCCTGAGAAACCGAAATCCAATGCCGGACACGCTGAAAGGAATGCTTGGGAGAAGCATTCAAATGATGAGGTCGATGTGAGTTGTCTCATGCTGGCTACCATGAACTCGGACTTGCAGAAGCAATACGAGAACGTGGCATCACCTGTTGAGATGATCACTAGCCTGAAAGGGATGTTTCAGGAGCAAGCACGAACTGAGAGATACCAGACGGTTAAGTCTCTCATTGAGTGCAAGCTACCAAAGGATGGTCCAGTTAGCCCACATGTCATTAAGATGATGGGTTATATTGATAACTTGGCAAAACTGGATTGTCCCCTTAGCCAAGAGTTGGCTACGGACATCATTCTGCAGTCGTTGCCGTCGAGCTTTGATCAGTTTATCATGAACTATAACATGAACAACATGACAAAGACTTTGACGGAACTGCATGGCATGCTCAAGACAGCTGAGCCAAACATCAAGAAGGGCACCCCTAATGTACTTATGGTGCAAGGGGGTAAAAAGTTTAAGAAACATGCTAAGGGTAAAGGAAAAGCTAAGGCATTTTCGATTGAGAATCAGGATAAGCCTGAGACTTCTTCCAAACCCAAACGCGGCCCTACTGATGCTGATAAATGCCATTACTGCAATAAGTCTGGGCATTGGAAGAGAAATTGCAAAGAGTATCTGGGAGATCTAAAGAACTCGAAGAAGACGTATGAGACGACTTCTTCAGGTATCTATGTTATAGAAGTAAATGTTACTACTTCAGGTTCTAAGTCTTGGGTATTAGATACCGGCTGTGGCACTCATATTTGTACAAATATGCAGGGTCTAAGCAACAGTAGAACGCTGGAGAAGGGACAAGTGGACCTGCGCGTTGGGAATGGAGCAAGAGTTGCTGCATTGGCCGTAGGAACTTATCATTTGTCTTTGCCGTCAGGCTTGGTTTTAGAATTGAATAATTGCTACTATGTACCTGCTATAAGCAGAAACATCATTTCTATTCCTGTTTTGGATTTAGAAGACTTTCATTTTTCGATTAAAAACAAGTGTTGTTCTTTTGATCGTAATGAAATGTTTTATGGTAGCGCTCCATTAGAGAATGGACTTTATATTCTTAACCAATCTTTGCCTGTCTATAACATAAGTACTAAACGGTTAAGAACCAATGACTCGAACCCTACGTTTCTCTGGCATTGTCGTTTGGGCCACATCAATGAGAAAAGGATTCAAAAGCTTCATAATGATGGACTTTTGGACTCATTTGATTTTGAATCATTTGAGAAGTGTGAATCCTGCTTATTGGGCAAAATGACAAAGGCCCCTTTCAACAAATTTAATGAAAGGGCCGGTGACCTATTGGGACTAATACATACCGATGTATGTGGTCCAATGAGTATTAGTGCTAGAGGAAACTTTCAGTACTTCATCACGTTTACTGATGACTTCAGTAGATTTGGTTATGTCTATTTAATGAGACATAAATCGGAATCCTTTGAAAAGTTCAAGGAGTTCCAAAATGAAGTACAGAACCAACTTGGCAAAAGTATCAAAGCTCTTCGATCAGATCGTGGAGGTGAGTACTTAAGCCAAGAGTTCAGTGATCATCTGAGTAACTGTGGAATTGTTTCACAACTCACTCCTCCTGGAACACCTCAGTGGAATGGTGTGTCTGAAAGAGGAATCGGACTTTATTGGATATGGTTCGATCGATGATGAGTCAAGTAGATCTTCCATTATCCTTTTGGGGATATGCTCTAAAACGTCTGCGTTTACGCTAAACAGAGTTCCATCAAAATCAGTCGAGAAGACGCCATATGAGATGTGGACTGGAAAAGTTCCAAGTTTGTCTTTTCTAAAAATTTGGGGTTGTGAAGCTTATGTCAAGCGGTTGATATCTGATAAGCTTGAACCCAAATCTGATAAGTGCTACTTCGTTGGTTATCCTAAAGAAACCAAGGCTTACTATTTTTACAACCGTTCTGAGAACAAAGTGTTTGTTGCTAAGAACTGTGTTTTTCTTGAGAGAGAATTTCTTTCCAAGAAGAACAGTGGGAGTAAAGTACAACTCAAAGAAGTTCGAGAATCACAGGAGCCTGCTCAACCTGTCGAGGAAGAGCAGCGACTGGATCTACAAAGAGTTGTAGAGTCCGAACCTGTGATGCCAGAAGTTCGCAGATCCGAAAGGATTCGTCACGAGCCAGAGAGATATGGATTTCTTGTGACTAATTGTCATGATCTCTTGATCATTGACAGTGACGAACCTGCGACTTTCGAAGAAGCAATGATGGGCCCTGACTCCGAAAAGTGGTTTAAAGCCGCTGAATCCGAAATCGGTTCCATGTCACAAAACCAAGTATGGACTTTGGGTGATTTACCTGATGGTGTAAAAGCCATTGAGTGTAAATGGGTCTTCAAGAAGAAGATCGATGTGGATGGAAACGTTCAGATTTACAAAGCTAGGTTGGTGGCAAAAGGTTTCAAACAAGTTCAAGGTGTTGACTATGATGAAACTATTCCCCAGTCGCTATGCTTAAATCTATTCGGATTCTCCTAGCAACAGCCGCTCATTATGATTATGAGATTTGGCAAATGGATGTGAAAACAGCTTTCCTTAACGGGATTCTGGAGGAGGATGTGTACATGACACAACCTCCGGGTTTCATTGATCCTAATGCTGCTGGGAAAGTATGCAAGCTTCATAAATCCATTTATGGATTGAAGCAAGCATCTCGGAGTTGGAACCTACGTTTTGATGAAGCAGTTAAAAAGTTTAACTTCATCAGAAACGAAGAGGAACCTTGCGTTTACAAAAAGACTAGTGGGAGCGCAGTTGCATTTCTCGTATTGTATGTAGACGACATACTTCTCATAGGAGATCATATTCCGTTACTTCAGTCAGTAAAGGACTGGCTCGGAGGTTGTTTCTCGATGAAAGACATGGGTGAAGCCGCCTATATTCTTGGAATAAGGATCTATAGAGATAGATCAAAGAGGCTGATTGGACTGTGCCAGGACACTTATATCGATAAGGTTCTACACAGGTTCAACATGCATGATTCCAAGAAGGCTTGCTTCCGATGTCTCATGAATTACTCTCAGCAAGAAGCAGTGTCCTTCGACACATGCTGAGCGAGAGCGCATGAGTAGGATTCATTTTGCTTCTGCAGTAGGATCTATTATGTATGCCATGCTTTGTACTCGTCCAGATGTTGCTTGTGCTTTAAGCATGACGAGTCGATACCAATCAGATCCCGGTGAGAGTCACTGGACTGCCGTCAAGACAATCCTGAAGTATTTGAGAAATACCAAGGACAAGTTCTTAGTGTACGGAGGAAGTGATGAGCTTGTAGTGAGTGGTTATACGGACGCCAGCTTTCAGACAGATAGAGACGATTTCCGATCTCAGTCTGGTTACGTCTTCTGTCTGAATGGAGGTGCAGTTAGTTGGAAGAGTTCCAAGCAGAGCACCGTGGCGGACTCAACGACCGAGGCTGAATACATCGCTGCTTCTGAAGCGGCGAAGGAGGCTGTTTGGATTAGGAAGTTCATTACTGAGCTTGGTGTGATTCCTAGCATTTCTGAGCCTGTGGCATTGTTTTGTGACAACAATGGAGCCATAGCTCAGGCTAAGGAGCCCAGATCACATCAGAAATCCAAACACATTGAGAGGAGATATCATCTGATTCGTGATATCATTGAGAGAGGTGACGTCAAGATCAGCAGAGTTCCGACAGACGAGAACGTTGCTGACCCGTTGACTAAGCCACTCCCACGACCGAAGCATGAGAGTCATGCAGCTGCTATAGGCATTAGATTCCTTAAGCAGTAATCTTGTTTTAGTGGGAGTTATCATATTTATATTTTGATGTTCATGTAAACATACATTTGGTTATGTTTTATTTAATGAAATTGTTTCAGTATTATTTAATGGTGTTATTAAATAATTGTCCAAAAGTAATTTATGGCATTCTTATAGATCATCAAATACGTGATTTGATCATGAGACTCTATAAGTGATAGATGACATAAATTATTTGTGTCCATAGTCGAGGTTATCAAAGTTGGACATTGATAACCGCGCGAGACTAGTATGTGAGGTGACTGATGACTAAGTTTCATGGAGTCATTAATATGAGTATTAAAGTCAATCACATAGATATGTGTTAGAGAACACATGATCGGACATGACCCGCTAATGAGAACTCTACAAGATTGTTATATGAGTGTCATAAGAGTTTCTCATTACGACTATAGAGTATAGTCCTTTGACCTGAGTTCATCATGTTTTCTTACATATGAATTGGTATGCTTTGACTCTGTCAAACGTCAGCCGTAACTGGTGGCTATAAAGGCATTGATTGGGCATATTATGAAGTATATAAGGATCAGGGATGGAACAAGATGGAATTTGTCCCTCCCATATAACGGGAGATAAATATCTCAGGACCTATCGAAGATTTGATACTGGAAATGCGTGGCCGCGCTCAAACGGATTGAATGCCAATCGTTTGTCTTTTATTAGTATAAATCGAGTTCGATAAACATGGTTTGGTTGATTAAGGATGACACGAGTTCTTGCCTTATGCCAGATCGAGATATAGAGACAAAGGGATTATGGGAATAGTTGATTCCAGTACAAGTGGGAGATTGAAGGGAATGTCCTGAAATCAGACTTGTATTTATTCTAGTAAGTCGTGATGTCGAGATAAGACAATCATATGATATTGGACGGTTATAATGTTTTGCTAGAAGCCGCTTATAACTTATGAGTTATGAACTCATTACCATTATCATATGATCCTATAGGGTCACACACCTAAGCAAACTGGATATTATAAATTGGGTTTTGATCATTAGAGTAATGATCATGATTAACGCATATAAGATATACGTCGATATCGTTTTTCTATGAGGGTGTCGATCGACACTAATAGTGAGTATCGATCGACACCACTCGGGATCGTCTTCTCGATCCTTGACTTTCTGAGAGGGTGTCGATCGACACCAATGGTGAGTGTCGATCGACACCTGTCGGCAACTCCAGCCTATATATATGATATGAGGGCTCGAGTTTGAGATATAAGAGAAGTCTCTTACAGCCCACAACACAGAGAAAAACAAGAGAAAACCAAAAAACGCGAATCGTTCGCGAAGGCACTAGCATCCCGTCGTCCAGTTTGTGTGCGTGTGGACTTCTGTAGAGGCGCAGCACTTGAGGCGCTTCCTGATCTCGATTACCTGATCTTCTTCCGCTGCAAATACTAAGGTATGTTCGAGATTATATATATATTCAACATAGATTCAATTGGCACAAGATCCGTGACTTAGGATTGTTGTTAGGGCTGTTTTAATTCGATTAAAACTGAACGAAATCCTTCAAGATCTTCTAGTTTCCAAAATCCCTAAGAATCGAAGATGCAAAACATGATTTAGGAAAAAAATTCCTCGGGGAGAAAATGTGATAAGTCTCGTACATACTCAAGAAAGTTTTCCGCACGAGTCATCCTTACTCATTAACTTCGGTTAACCTATTTGTGTATCGGTTCAGTTTGGAAGCCCAAATCCACTGGATCCGGCTCATAAGTACCATTTGGCTATTTCACCATAACCTATATTCGTACCAATCGATTTTATTAGGTCGAGATCGGGTTCGGAAAATTTGCCCAGCCCTAACTAGATCTACCATTTTTCTAACAAATATATCGACAGAAAAAACATCTTTACCAAACGTAAATAAATTTACCAATTCTTTAATAAATTTATCATAACTAAAATAGTTGACTTGTTTTTCTTTAATATGTATAGGTTTTCTAATTTTTGCGTGTTAAAAAAGAATGAACATTTTTATGAATATATTTTTGTCAACAACGAATTAGAAAATAATATATAATTTTTAATAATTATAAAGA
>VHIU01000729.1:0-15039 GCA_010577795.1 Isatis tinctoria | reverse complement strand
AACATTTTCGCAAAACTTCTTGTAAAAATAGAACACGAAGCATGGATACAAGTTTGTGTTCCAAAAGAGACTTTAATATGTACCTTTATAAAGCTTATATGCATATTTGGATCCAAATGTCCTTTGAGTTTCTAAACAAACTATTTTCGCAAAACTTCTTAATAAGGTAGAACGCGAAGCATGGGATACAGTTTTTGTGTCCAAAGGAGAACTTTAATGTGTACCTTATAAAAGCTTAGAAAGCATATTAGGGTTCCAAAAATGTCCTATATGTTTCTAACACAACTATTTTTCCAAAACTTCTTATAAAGATAGAACGCGAAGCATGGGATACAAGTTTGTGTTCCAAAAGAGAACTTTAATGTGTACCTTATAAAAGCTTAGAAAGCATATTTGGGGTCCAAAAAATGTCCTATGAGGTTTCTAAACAAAACTATTTTCCCAAAACTTCTAATAAAGATAGATTGCGAAGCATGGGATACAAGTTGTGTTCCAAAAGAGAACTTTAATGTGTACCTTATAAAAGCTTAGAAAGCATATTTGGGGTCCAAAAATGTGTTATGAGGTTTCTAAGCAAAACTATTTTCGCAAAACTTCTTATAGAACGAAGCATGGGATACAAGTTTGTGGTCCAAAAGAGAACTTTAATGTGTACCTTATAAAGCTTAGAAAGCATATTTGGGGTCCAAAAAATATCCTATGAGGTTTCTAAGCAAAACTATTTTCCCAAAACTCCTTGTAAAAATAGAACGCGAAGCATGGGATACAAGTTTGTCTTCCAAAAGAGAACTTTAATGTGTACCTTATAAAAGCTTAGAATGCATATTTGGGATCCACAAAATGTCCTTTGAGGTTTCTAAACAAAACTATTTTCGCAAAACTTCTTGTAAAAATAGAACGCGAAGCATGGGATACAAGTTTGTGTTCCAAAAGAGAACTTTAATGTGTACCTTATAAAAGCTTAGAAAGCATATTTGGGGTCCAAAAAATGTCTTATGAGGTTTCTAAGCAAAACTATTTTCGCAAAACTTCTTAATAAGGTAGAACGCGAAGCATGGGATACAAGTTTGTGTTCCAAAGGCGAACTTTAATGTGTACCTTATAAAAGCTTAGAAAGCATATTTGGGGTCCAAAAAATATCCTATGACGTTTCTAAGCAAAACTATTTTCGCAAAACTTCTTGTAGAAATAGAACGCGAAGCATGGGATACAAGTTTGTGTTCCAAAAGAGAACTTTAATGTGTACCTTATAAAAGCTTAGAAAGCATATTTGGGGTCCAAAAAATGTCCTATGAGGTTTCTAAACAAAACTATTTTCCCAAAACTTCTAATAAAGATAGAACCCGAAGCATGGGATACAAGTTTGTGTTCCAAAATAGAACTTTAATGTGTACCTTATAAAAGCTTAGAAAGAATATTTGGGGTCCAAAAAATATCCTATGAGGTTTCTAAGCAAAACTATTTTCGCAAAACTTCTTGTAGAAATAGAACGCGAAGCATGGGATACAAGTTTATGTTCCAAAAGAGAACTTTAATGTGTACCTTATAAAAGCTTAGAAAGCATATTTGGGGTCCAAAAAATGTCCTATGAGGTTTCTAAACAAAACTATTTTCCCAAAACTTCTAATAAAGATAGATTGCGAAGCATGGGATACAAGTTTGTGTTCCAAAAGAGAACTTTAATGTGTACCTTATAAAAGCTTAGAAAGCATATTTGGGGTCCAAAAAATATCCTATGAGGTTTCTAAGCAAAACTATTTTCCCAAAACTTCTTGTAAAAATAGAACGCGAAGCATGGGATACAAGTTTGTGTTCCAAAAGAGAACCTTAATGTGTACCTTATAAAGCTTAGAAATCATATTTGGGATCCACAAAATGTCCTTTGAGGTTTCTAAACAAAACTATTTTCGCAAAACTTCTTATAAGGTAAAACGCGAAGCATGGGATACAAGTTTGTGTTCCAAAAGAGACTTTAATGTGTACCTTATAAAGCTTAGAAACCATATTAGGGGTCCAAAAAATGTCCTATGATGTTTCTAAACAAAACTATTTTTCCAAAACTTCTTATAAAGATAGAACGCGAAGCATGGAATACAAGTTGGTGTTCCAAAGAGAACTTTAATGTGTACCTTATAAAAGCTTAGAAGCATATTTGGGGTCCAAAAAATGTCTTATGAGGTTTCTAAGCAAAACTATTTTCGCAAAACTTCTTAATAAGTAGAACGCGAAGCATGGGATACAAGTTTGTGTTCAAAGGCGAACTTTAATGTGTACCATAAAAGCTTAGAAAGCATATTTGGGGTCCAAAAAATATCCTATGACGTTTCTAAGCAAAACTATTTTCGCAAAACTTCTTGTAAAAATAGAACGCGAAGCATGGATACAAGTTTGTGTTCCAAAAGAGAACTTTAATGTGTACCTTATAAAAGCTTAGAAAGCGTATTTGTGGTCCAAAAAATTCCTATGAGTTTCTAAACAAAACTATTTTCCCAAAACTTCTAATAAAGTAGAACGCGAAGCATGAGATACAAGTTTGTTATCCAAAAGAGAACTTTAATGTGTACCTTAAAAGCTTAGAAAGCATATGTGGGGTAAAAAATGTCTTATGAGGTTTCTAAGCAAAACTATTTTCGCAAAACTTCTTGTACAATTTGTGTTCCAAAAGAGAACTTTAATATGTACCTTATAAAAGCTTAGAATGCATATTTGGGATCCACAAAATGTCCTTTGAGGTTTCTAAACAAACTATTTTCGCAAAACTTCTTAATAAGGTAGAACGCGAAGCAGGGATACAAGTTTGTGTTCCAAAGGAGAACTTTAATGTGTACCTTATAAAAGCTTAGAAAGCATATTAGGGGTCCAAAAAATGTCCTATGATGTTTCTAAACAAAACTATTTTTCCAAAACTTCTTATAAGATAGAACGCGAAGCATGGATACAAGTTTGTGTTCCAAAGAGAACTTTAATGTGTACCTTATAAAAGCTTAGAAAGCATATTTGGGGTCCAAAAAATGTCCTATGAGGTTTCTAAACAAAACTATTTTCCCAAAACTTCTAATAAAGATAGACTGCGAAGCATGGGATACAAGTTTGTGTTCCAAAAGAGAACTTTAATGTGTACCTTAAAAGCTTAGAAATATTTTGGGTCCAAAAAATGTGTTATGAGGTTTCTAAGCAAAACTATTTTCGCAAAACTTCTTAATAAGGTAGAACGTGAAGCATGGGATACAAGTTTGTGTTCCAAAAGAGAACTTTAATGTGTACCTTATAAAAGCTTAGAAAGCATATTTGGGGTCCAAAAAATATCCTATGAGGTTTCTAAGCAAAACTATTTTCCCAAAACTTCTTGTAAAAATAGAACGCGAAGCATGGGATACAAGTTTGTCTTCCAAAAGAGAACTTGATGTAAGCACGAGGGTGGATATGGAGCAAGAAGGCTGGTTGTTCAACGCTCTCCTTCAAGCTAGGTGATGGTCGAATGATGCGAGTGATATGGAATCAAGCCAACTGGTTGTTCAACTCTCTTTGGCTGGATCGGTTGATGGAATGGATTGAAGACGCCACAAAGCCTTATGGATCTAAGCTTTGATAAGTCAAGATTTGCTCAAGGTCGATATTACACACGAACTCAAGACTTCAAAAGGGTTTTCAAAGATGAAAAGCTCCGGTTTCTTTATTGATATGAGTTGTAAAGATACACGGCTGCTCTAGAGGCCTTATAAACAAACCGATGCAGCTTTGCCCTACTTGGGGACTTGAAGCAAATTACAAGAATTACAAGTACTGAAAAGAAAACTAACTTAACCGAATTACAAAGCTAATGAACTACTAAACCGAAATAACTAATTGAACTACTTAGTCGACCTGAAAACAAAACAAGAGCACACGGTTAGTTTAATTGAATTTGAAGTAAACCATACCTTGATTGATTGAACCGTGTGTGATTGAAGTGCAGCGTTTCATTTAGCTTGGATGCTGAATAAGGAAACTCCATGCTCTTGTCGAATTGAGAACAATGGCCAAGTCTTATGCACTTCTTCTTCATGATCATGTGGACCGACTTGGATGTGATAAGCTTCTATACAAGCTGCTTCTATACAAGCTGCTGCTTCTTTCTTTTGAGCTTGAACCGTGTCTTGCTGATCTTCACTTAGCTGTTCTTCAGTGATGTTGAGCGTGCTCAGCTGGTCCGTGATACTCTCCAAGCTCTGGTTGTTGAATAAGCTTGCTACTCCAAGGTTGAAGCTCTCACGCATGTCTCTAGTCCGGATCTTGTTCTTGGAGCTTGCCTCATGATGGGAATGGGTTGGTTGGTTCCTAGTTCCTCATCATCCCCTCCCCCTTGCGAAGATTCTGTCCTCAGAATTGTCTCATCTGCATCAAAGGGAGATAAATCAGAAACATTAAATGTATGAGAAATTTTAAACTCACCTGGCAGATCAATGTGATACGCATTGTCATTTATTTCTTCAGGACTTTGAAGGGACCATCTCCTCGTGGTGATAGCTTAGATTTTCTTTCATTTGGAAACCGTTCTGTCCTCATGTGTAGCCAAACCCAATCTCCTTCTTCAAAGGTGACCTTCTTGCGTTTCTTGTTCACATACTCCTCGGTTTGCTTGTTCTTCTTCTCTATGTTCTCTCTAACTTTCTCATGGATCTTCTTGACAAACTCGGCCTTCTCCACTCCATCTTGGCTAATCATAAGCGCATATAGCTCCTTGTCATAAGTAGGATAGTTTAGTGAAGCTCCATGAAGCTTTTCACTAAAGAATGCCACCGGTTTGCCTCCTTGAGTTAGAACAGCTCCAATTCCTGTTCCTGAAGCATCACATTCAATCTCAAATGTTTTATCAAAGTCAGGCAAACACAAAACCGGTGATTGGATCAAACGATCCTTGAGCTTCTGAAAAGCTTGTTCTTGTTCTTCTCCCCTTGAATGCAACGTCTTTCTTGATAACTGATGTTAATGGGCTGCAATGGTGCTAAAGTCTCGGACAAACCGCCTATAGAAGCTGGCTAGCCCATGGAACTTCTCACATGTCCTATGGTTGTGGTGTTGGCCAATCTCGGATTGCTTTGATCTTTTCCTCATCTACTTGCAAACCCTGAGAACTTACAACAAAACCTAGGAAAACTACTTGATCAGTACAGAAGGTACACTTCTTGAGGTTGGCGTATAGGCCTTCTACTCTCAGAGTGTTTAAAACCTTCTCAAGATGGATCAAATGATCCGATAAGCAAGTGCTGTATATAAGAATATCATCAAAGTAAACAACAACAAACTTACAAATGTATGCTCTTAGCACGTGATTCATGAGTCTCATGAATGTACTTGGAGCATTGGTGAGTCCAAATGGCATGACTAGCCATTCGTATAAGCCTCTCTTGGTCTTAAAGGCTGTCTTCCATTCATCACCTTCCTTCATTCGAACTTGATGATAGCCGCTCTTAAGATCAATCTTTGAAAAGATTGTGGCTCCACTTAGTTCATCTAGCATGTCATCAAGGCGTGGTATTGGATGCCTATACTTGATTGTGATGTTGTTTATAGCTCGGCAATCCACACACATCCTCCAGGTTCCATCCTTCTTTGGCACCAACAAGACTGGCACGGTACAAGGACTTAAACTCTCCCGGATGTATCCTTTTGACATTAACTTGGACTTGCTTCTCTAGCTCCTTAGACTCTCTGGATTAACTCTATACGCAGGTCTGTTAGGCAATGGAGCTCCGGGAATAAGATCTATCTGATGCTCAATGCCTCGGACTGGAGGTAAACCAGCTGGAATCTCATCAGGAAACACATCTCCGAATTGCTTGAGAAGCTCTTTAACTTCGGTTGGCAGCTCCGAATCTATTGGACCTGAAAGCAAACATTCTCTAAAGACCATTAGTAGCACCTGTGTTTTGCAATCAATAGCTTTACAAACCGAAGTTGGAGTAATAAACAAGTTGGTCTTACGAGCCTTGTTTATTTGGTTCATGGATTTTTGCATTTCAAACACTTCTGTGGGTGTAAGAGGAGCTAAGTTGTGCTTGCGGTTGTTATGGCTGAATGAGTAGAAATTAGTTCGCCCATGGTGAAGAGTATCCTTGTCATATTGCCAAGGTCTTCCTAATAAGAGATGTCCAGCCTCCATTGGAACCACATCGCATTTAACTTCATCCGTGTACTTGCCTACACTGAAAGGCACGGATACTTGCTCTCCAATCTTCAACACCGTGTCATCATTTAGCCATTTCAATCGGTATGGCTTGGGGTGCTTAGTTGTCTTGAGACCTAACTTATCAACAAGATACTTGCTAGCCACGTTAGTGCAAGAACCACCATCAATAATCAAGCTACATACCTTTGATTGTATGTTGCATCTTGTGTGAAAGATGTTCTCTCTTTGCACGGTTTCAGGTTCAAACATGGCACTAAGAGCTCTCCTTGTAACCAATATCTCTCCCTTCAGGATAGTCGGTTATTTCTCCTTCAGAATCAGTTGGTTCTGGCTCTTGTTCATCTTCAGTCTCATACTCTCCTTGGTCGTTGATCAGCATCACACGACGGTTTGGGCATTCATTGGCATAATGTCCTTTGCCCTGACACTTAAAACAGGTTATATCACGATTCTTCTTAGGTCTAGGAGTACCTGAATCTGTTTTAGTGGTTTTGGATGTCTCGGCCTTGTCCTTCTTGAACCGATCATCAGCTACTTGTGTCTTGCCCTTGTCATACGTCTTTTGATTGGGCTGACTCCAAGTATTCTTGTTGCGTGGAGTGGAGGCTATCTTCTCTTGATTTGTTGTTCAGCTTGAGTAGCAAAGTGCATCAGCTCGTCAAAGTCTCCATACACTTGTCTCTCCACTTTCCTTGCAATGCGGTCTTGAAGTCCATCAACGAACTGAGCCATGAGTGTCTCATCTGGTGCCTGAACTTCTAACGGTTCTTGACAACTTCAAACTCCTCAAAGTATTCCTCAACTGACCTGTTTCCCTGAGAAAGACTTCGAAAACGTTTGTGTAAGTCTCGGTAATAGTATGTAGGCACATACCTCTTTCTGAGCATAGCTCTCATGTCATCCCATTGGTTGACTTGCCCACGCCTAAGCCTCCTTCTTTCAGAGACTTCACGATCCCACCATGTTAGAGCATTGCCCGTGAGTTGAGCAGCTGCTAGTGCGACCTTCTTTCCCTCGGAGTATTGATAGTAATCAGATATACTCCATTCTTCTTTCCCAGTCAATGTATGCATCAGGGTCCACCTTGCCTGCAAAAGTAGGAGGTTTCAACTTGATGTCTTTACCACCTTGCCATGGATTGTCATCATCATGGTCTCGTCTTGGTTCCTGTGAACAACTCGGCGTCGCCCATTTGGCTGTTCATCTTGCCTAGGACCTTCCTCCTGATCGGCATCATCCTCCAAGCTTGGCATGTCACTGTCAGTGTCTCCATCATCAGCTTGGTTCCTTGGTTGATGTCGCCGTGGACCTTGTCCATTGTGTGCGTGAGCTTGTGGAAGTAATTGCTCCATCACATTCATGCGATCGCTGATGCTCCTTATTGCGTCAAGGAGTTGTTGTGACGTTGGTTGAGGTTGCTCTTGGTTGTCTCCCATTTGCCTACACACAAGTAACAAACAAGATCAAATGCAAAAGGAAAAGAAACAAAGAAAGGAAATAACAAAAAGGAAAAGTGCAATGCAAGAAACCAACTAATCGCAACACAAGACAAAAAGGAGGAATCGAAACAAGCAAAATGGAAATATCAAACTAACAAAAGGCAAAGTTCAAGTTCGGTTTTGACTACAAGGAGGCAAGACCAAATTCGAACAAACAAACAAGTGCAATATGAAAAATTCTTTTTTTTTTTGTCAAAGTTCTAATATGGCAAGTATGGAGGGTTTCTACTATCGACCTAATGCAAACAAACCAAAGAAAGCAGGCGGCGGCTATGGATTCCTAGAGGTAAACAACTCGATGGTTACTCCTAAGATCACAAACAAACCACAGCAATCAAAGTCCACACAAGCAATCGATCCAACCTTTTTTTTTTTTTTTTTTATATATATATGAATGCAACAAGAAAGAAATAATGAAAGATCAAAAACGATTTTTATGGGTTTTTCTTAAGATGCGGAAACAAAGAAACAAAACTCAAAGAACTAACAAAGAGCAGAAAGGAAAATCGTTTCAAGGATAGATATCACCTTGAATCAAGAACCTTTCGGCTCTGATACCAAAAATGATGTAAGCACGAGGGTGGATATGGAGCAAGAAGGCTGGTTGTTCAACGCTCTCCTTCAAGCTAGGTGATGGTCGAATGATGCGAGTGATATGGAATCAAGCCAACTGGTTGTTCAACTCTCTTTGGCTGGATCGGTTGATGGAATGGATTGAAGACGCCACAAAGCCTTATGGATCTAAGCTTTGATAAGTCAAGATTTGCTCAAGGTCGATATTACACACGAACTCAAGACTTCAAAAGGGTTTTCAAAGATGAAAAGCTCCGGTTTCTTTATTGATATGAGTTGTAAAGATACACGGCTGCTCTAGAGGCCTTATAAACAAACCGATGCAGCTTTGCCCTACTTGGGGACTTGAAGCAAATTACAAGAATTACAAGTACTGAAAAGAAAACTAACTTAACCGAATTACAAAGCTAATGAACTACTAAACCGAAATAACTAATTGAACTACTTAGTCGACCTGAAAACAAACAAGAGCACACGGTTAGTTTAATTGAATTTGAAGTAAACCATACCTTGATTGATTGAACCGTTGTGATTGAAGTGCAGCGTTTCATTTAGCTTGGATGCTGAATAAGGAAACTCCATGCTCTTGTCGAATTGAGAACAATGGCCAAGTCTTATGCACTTCTTCTTCATGATCATGTGGACCGACTTGGATGTGATAAGCTTCTATACAAGCTGCTTCTATACAAGCTGCTGCTTCTTTCTTTTGAGCTTGAACCGTGTCTTGCTGATCTTCACTTAGCTGTTCTTCAGTGATGTTGAGCGTGCTCAGCTGGTCCGTGATACTCTCCAAGCTCTGGTTGTTGAATAAGCTTGCTACTCCAAGGTTGAAGCCCTTGTCATACGTCTTTTGATTGGGCTGACTCCAAGTATTCTTGTTGCGTGGAGTGGAGGCTATCTTCCTCTTGATTTGTTGTTCAGCTTGAGTAGCAAAGTGCATCAGCTCGTCAAAGTCTCCATACACTTGTCTCTCCACTTTCCTTGCAATGCGGTCTTGAAGTCCATCAACGAACTGAGCCATGAGTGTCTCATCTGGTGCCTGAACTTCTAACCGGTTCTTGACAACTTCAAACTCCTCAAAGTATTCCTCAACTGACCTGTTTCCCTGAGAAAGACTTCGAAAACGTTTGTGTAAGTCTCGGTAATAGTATGTAGGCACATACCTCTTTCTGAGCATAGCTCTCATGTCATCCCATTGGTTGACTTGCCCACGCCTAAGCCTCCTTCTTTCAGAGACTTCACGATCCCACCATGTTAGAGCATTGCCCGTGAGTTGAGCAGCTGCTAGTGCGACCTTCTTCCCTCGGAGTATTGATAGTAATCATAGATATACTCCATTCTTCTTTCCCAGTCAATGTATGCATCAGGGTCCACCTTGCCTGCAAAAGTAGGAGGTTTCAACTTGATGTCTTTACCACCTTGCCATGGATTGTCATCATCATGGTCTCGTCTTTGGTTCCTGTGAACAACTCGGCGTCGCCCATTTGGCTGTTCATCTTGCCTAGGACCTTCCTCCTGATCGGCATCATCCTCCAAGCTTGGCATGTCACTGTCAGTGTCTCCATCATCAGCTTGGTTCCTTGGTTGATGTCGCCGTGGACCTTGTCCATTGTGTGCGTGAGCTTGTGGAAGTAATTGCTCCATCACATTCATGCGATCGCTGATGCTCCTTATTGCGTCAAGGAGTTGTTGTGACGTTGGTTGAGGTTGCTCTTGGTTGTCTCCCATTTGCCTACACACAAGTAACAAACAAGATCAAATGCAAAAGGAAAAGAAACAAAGAAAGGAAATAACAAAAAGGAAAAGTGCAATGCAAGAAACCAACTAATCGCAACACAAGACAAAAAGGAGGAATCGAAACAAGCAAAATGGAAATATCAAACTAACAAAAGGCAAAGTTCAAGTTCGGTTTTGACTACAAGGAGGCAAGACCAAATTCGAACAAAAAACAAGTGCAATATGAAAAATTCTTTTTTTTTTTTGTCAAAGTTCTAATATGGCAAGTATGGAGGGTTCTACTATCGACCTAATGCAAACAAACCAAAGAAAGCAGGCGGCGGCTATGGATTCCTAGAGGTAAACAACTCGATGGTTACTCCTAAGATCACAAACAAACCACAGCAATCAAAGTCCACACAAGCAATCGATCCAACCTTTTTTTTTTTTTTTTTTTAATATATATGAATGCAACAAGAAAGAAATAATGAAAGATCAAAAACGATTTTATGGGTTTTTCTTAAGATGCGGAAACAAAGAAACAAAACTCAAAGAACTAACAAAGAGCAGAAAGGAAAATCGTTTCAAGGATAGATATCACCTGAATCAAGAACCTTTCGGCTCTGATACAAAAATGATGTAAGCACGAGGGTGGATATGGAGCAAGAAGGCTGGTTGTTCAACGCTCTCCTTCAAGCTAGGTGATGGTCGAATGATGCGAGTGATATGGAATCAAGCCAACTGGTTGTTCAACTCTCTTTGGCTGGATCGGTTGATGGAATGGATTGAAGACGCCACAAAGCCTTATGGATCTAAGCTTTGATAAGTCAAGATTTGCTCAAGGTCGATATTACACACGAACTCAAGACTTCAAAAGGGTTTTCAAAGATGAAAAGCTCCGGTTTCTTTATTGATATGAGTTGTAAAGATACACGGCTGCTCTAGAGGCCTTATAAACAAACGATGCAGCTTTGCCCTACTTGGGGACTTGAAGCAAATTACAAGAATTACAAGTACTGAAAAGAAAACTAACTTAACCGAATTACAAAGCTAATGAACTACTAAACCGAAATAACTAATTGAACTACTTAGTCGACCTGAAAACAAACAAGAGCACACGGTTAGTTTAATTGAATTTGAAGTAAACCATACCTTGATTGATTGAACCGTGTGTGATTGAAGTGCAGCGTTTCATTTAGCTTGGATGCTGAATAAGGAAACTCCATGCTCTTGTCGAATTGAGAACAATGGCCAAGTCTTATGCACTTCTTCTTCATGATCATGTGGACCGACTTGGATGTGATAAGCTTCTATACAAGCTGCTTCTATACAAGCTGCTGCTTCTTTCTTTTGAGCTTGAACCGTGTCTTGCTGATCTTCACTTAGCTGTTCTTCAGTGATGTTGAGCGTGCTCAGCTGGTCCGTGATACTCTCCAAGCTCTGGTTGTTGAATAAGCTTGCTACTCCAAGGTTGAAGCTCTCACGCATGTCTCTAGTTCCGGATCTTGTTCTTGGAGCTTGCCTCATGATGGGAATGGGTTGGTTGGTTCCTAGTTCCTCATCAGAACTTTAATATGTACCTTATAAAAGCTTAGAATGCATATTTGGGATCCACAAAATGTCCTTTGAGGTTTCTAAACAAAACTATTTTCGCAAAACTTCTTGTAAAAATAGAACGCGAAGCATGGGATACAAGTTTGTGTTCCAAAAGAGAACTTTAATGTGTACCTTATAAAAGCTTAGAAAGCATATTTGGGGTCCAAAAAATGTCTTATGAGGTTTCTAAGCAAAACTATTTTCGCAAAACTTCTTAATAAGGTAGAACGCGAAGCATGGGATACAAGTTTGTGTTCCAAAGGCGAACTTTAATGTGTACCTTATAAAAGCTTAGAAAGCATATTTGGGGTCCAAAAAATATCCTATGACGTTTCTAAGCAAAACTATTTTCGCAAAACTTCTTGTAGAAATAGAACGCGAAGCATGGGATACAAGTTTGTGTTCCAAAAGAGAACTTTAATGTGTACCTTATAAAAGCTTAGAAAGCATATTTGGGGTCCAAAAAATGTCCTATGAGGTTTCTAAACAAAACTATTTTCCCAAAACTTCTAATAAAGATAGAACCCGAAGCATGGGATACAAGTTTGTGTTCCAAAATAGAACTTTAATGTGTACCTTATAAAAGCTTAGAAAGAATATTTGGGGTCCAAAAAATATCCTATGAGGTTTCTAAGCAAAACTATTTTCGCAAAACTTCTTGTAGAAATAGAACGCGAAGCATGGGATACAAGTTTGTGTTCCAAAAGAGAACTTTAATGTGTACCTTATAAAAGCTTAGAAAGCATATTTGGGGTCCAAAAAATGTCCTATGAGGTTTCTAAACAAAACTATTTTCCCAAAACTTCTAATAAAGATAGAACGCGAAGCATGGGATACAAGTTTGTGTTCCAAAATAGAACTTTAATGTGTACCTTAAAAAAGCTTAGAAAGCATATTTGGGGTCCAAAAAATGTCTTATGAGGTTTCTAAGCAAAACTATTTTCGCAAAACTTCTTGTAAAAATAGAACGCGAAGCATGGGATACAAGTTTGTGTTCCAAAAGAGAACCTTAATGTGTACCTTATAAAAGCTTAGAAATCATATTTGGGATCCACGAAATGTCCTTTGAGATTTCTAAACAAAACTATTTTCGCAAAACTTCTTAATAAGGTAAAACGCGAAGCATGGGATACAAGTTTGTGTTCCAAAGGAGAACTTTAATGTGTACCTTAAAAAAGCTTAGAAAGCATATTAGGGGTCCAAAAAATGTCCTATGATGTTTCTAAACAAAACTATTTTTCCAAAACTTCTTATAAAGATAGAACACGAAGCATGGAATACAAGTTTGTGTTCCAAAAGAGAACTTTAATGTGTACCTTATAAAAGCTTAGAAAGCATATTTGGGGTCCAAAAAATGTCTTATGAGGTTTCTAAGCAAAACTATTTTCGCAAAACTTCTTAATAAGGTAGAACGCGAAGCATGGGATACAAGTTTGTGTTCCAAAGGCGAACTTTAATGTGTACCTTATAAAAGCTTAGAAAGCATATTTGGGGTCCAAAAAATGTCCGATGATGTTTTTAAACAAAACTATTTTCCAAAAACTTCTTATAAAGATCGGACGCGAAGCATGGGATACAAGTTTGTGTTCCAAAAGAGAACTTAAATGTGTACCTTATAAAAGCTTAGAAAGCATAGTTGAGGTCCAAAAAATGTCCTATGAGGTTCTAAGTGATATAAGACTCGGTGGTGAGACTTATATGCGGTCTGGATCAAGGGGGAGGATGGAACCACACCTGGCTGCTTTGACGCTCTCTCGTCGTGATGGTTGTTGGATGGATGATGGTTCGACAAGACTTGGGACGCAAGGCTTGAAGTTGATATGGATTCCTCAAGCTGGCACGAAGGCTCTCTCTTGAAGGAACGGTTGATGGAGGTTGATGATGGATCGATGGCACCACAAGGAGGATGAAAGACTCCTTGATACAGCAACGCTTCTCTTGGCTACTCTCCTTCACACAAGAACAAGCAAGAACACTTTCTTAGGCGGCGGCTAAGAACTAGGTTGAACTGCGTTATTTTATTGATAGTAGGTTGAAAAAGAATACACGGGCTGCAAGGGAGCTTTATAATAGCTCTATCAGCTCGCCCTAAGGCCGACTCAACAGAAAAGGAAATGATACAATTCGAAAATGCAAAACAAAAACAAGGAAACATTGTCCGAACTTAAACATAAAAAGACTCTACTAGACTCGAACTAAGGTCTTGGCGAGCTCTAGCCACTGGGAGACTCTCCTTTACCTGCACAAATCGTTAATATTGAGAATACTTTACCTGGGTTAGCTTAGTTCGGTTGTCTTGTGGTTCGGTCTTGATTGGCTCTTCCTTGAATTCTTCTTGTCCAATCTTTGGACCTCGTTCCTTGTCTTCTCCTTGAGCTTCCAACTCGAATATTAGCTGCTTAATGACTCTAGTAACCTGCCAAAGGAATAGACTCACATTGCTTGACTTGGCATTGCTCATCTTGTACGTTTAGTCGCGCAAAGTCTTTGACGAGGTCAGGTTCCTTAGTTGAGTTCTCTTCTAGTGGTTCTGGCCTCAACATTGGAACTCGTGGGTGTTGATGAGTGCAGCTACAGCTCTATTGAACCCTTCTCTGAGTCGTCTAGTCTTGGATCGAGTCTGGGTGAATCTTTGACATAGGAATGATCGTTCTAGCTGGTCCGGTTCCATGTCCACATCATTCCCTCCCTCTTCTAAGGTTTTGTCCTCAAACTGTGTCTTCTGCGTCATAAGGATAGATCAGTAACATTAAAACTATTAGACACTTTCATTTCACCTGGCAGCTCCAGCTTGTATGCATTGTTTGTTGATACGCTCCAAGACTCGGAATGGACCATCTCCCACGGGGTGCAGCTTGAATTCTTTGATTAGAAACCTCTCCTGTCTGAAATGTAACCACACCCATTCTCCTGGTTGAAACACCATCTCTTTGCGTCCTTTATCAGCTGCTTCTTGTAGTTCTCGGTCTTCTTTAAGATGTTTTCTCTAGTTTTTTCATGAAGCTTCTTAATAAACTCACTTTTCCTGACACAATCTAGATTAACTTGCTCAATTTGTGGAATTGGCGTAAGATCAAGTGGGGTTAGGGGATTAAAACCATAACAACTTCAAATGGTGACATCTTAGTAGCAGAATGAGTAGCATGGTTATATGCAATTCGTAAAATGGCAAAATCTAACCATGTCTTTAAGTTACGTCCAAGAGTTACTCTTAAAAGTGTAGAGAGAGTACGGTTTACCACTTCTGTTTGTCCATCTGTTTGAGGATGGCAAGTCGTGGAGAATAGCAACTTGGTTCCCAGTTTTTCCTCCATAGGGTCCTCCAGAAATGGCTGAGGAACTTCGTATCTCGGTCAGAGACTATGGTCCTTGGCACTCCATGTAAGCGTACCACTTCTTTGAAAAAACAATCCGCGGTTTGTGTAGCATCATTGGATTTGTCACAAGGAATGAAGTGTGCCATCTTGGAAAAACGATCCACAACAC